>JABXJD010000201.1:0-165000 GCA_013375575.1 Percina caprodes | reverse complement strand
TCAAGGCTTTGCTAATAAAACTTAATAAAGCATATCCCTGAAAGAACATTTCCAGTACGCCAAAGCCCTCCCCCAAATAGCGATTGTCCAATCACAGCTTAGCATCAAAAACCCAACACCACTGGTTTGTCAAGCGGTTGTCTTTATGTAGGTAGATGGATGGATACAGTGGATGGATGGATACAGTACATAGATTAGATAGATGGATGGATGGTGATACAGTAGATTTGATGGATGGATACAAAAGATACAGTGGATGGATGGATGGATGGATGCAGTGGTTGGATGGATACAGTAGCTAGATTGGATCAATGGATACAGTGGATGGATGGATGGATGGATGGATGGATGGATGGATACAGTACATAGGTTAGATGGATGGATGGCGATACAGTAGATTGTAGATACAGTAGATAGATTTGATGGATGGATACAGAAGACAGATACAGTGGATGGATGGATGCATGGATGGATGGGTATAAAGTACATAGATTAGATCGATGGATGATGGATGGTGTTTAAGTAGATTGTAGATACAGTAGATGGATGATACAGTAGATAGATACAGTGGATGGATGGAAGATAGATAGATAGAAAGATATGCTTTATAAATCCCGAACTGGGAAATGTCACTGTTACAGCATGTATAAATATTGAAAATTAAAATTCAGTTATGATTCCTTAATACAAACTAATAAAAAATGTCAACTCTGACAGTCTGTTTTTCGTTATTACGCAGCACTTAGCATAATATCATGTTTCAGCCAGCATATGCATATATATGACGGCGAAATTGAGTACATATAGTTTGAAAAACGACTACAAACTCTGGGGTTAATCAGCAGCCGCTAACGTGGCAATGCTAGATCTGAAAGCTCGACAAGCGAAACATGACAACTTAAACAGGATAGAGGCTTAGTGAAGGATCAGTTTGGAGCAGCATCGTGTGAGCTCGCCTCTCTAATTTAAAGGAAAAAAAGTCTCTCTTCAAACCGATTTTCCACTGAGCTGTTTCCATTATGTTTGGCTGACACTAAAGCCAGTATCTACAAACAGAAGAAGTGGAAAGCACAGCTTCAAGTCCTAGATTGATGAGTCGCTGCATCGACACCGAATTAGCGACTCTGGCTCTGTCGGCTCTCAGGTCTTTCTGTTTGAGACGTTCCGTCCAAATGAGTTTCATTTGAATGTCGGGGCTTCCAGCTGTGAATCAGAAAAATGTCCCCACATCCAGCACTTGTTCCATTATTCACCGTCTGAGGAGCAGCTCCGGGATCTGTCTGTACATGACATCATCACCGCAGTGTGTCTCCGCCGTTCGGCTTAACGACAGGCTGATTCACATTCACTAATTAGAATTGAGGAGGACAGTATTGTAGAAATAGCATGTGCCAGTTCTATTTTAGGGTGGACCTTTCTTTTACATACATACAGTACTTTGTTTCCTTTGGCAGCCTTACACACTGTGGATTTACACTGATCAAATACGCTATGTGGCCAAAATTATGTGGACAACCAAACATCCATGTTATTCATGTTATACAAGTTAAAGAGTCATTTTGTTTTTATAACCCTATTTTCCCATGTTTTTGTATGCAAGTGACTGATGGGAACAATCTTTGACATTGGTCCAGCATTAAGCGAAAGCGCTGTGATCAGCAGCCGTGAACAAATGTGTATTGTCAATTTTGCTGATTTTGCTCCTGTCGGGCTCCAATTGTTGTGTCGTAAACTCCTCTTTGTTTAACCAGAAACAGCCCTGAGGTTGCGTGTATAGAGCCAGCATCATTTCACATTTATATCTGTAAACCTTGTGTTTATTTCAACCAAAACCAGAGTTGTGATTGTTTGGAAAAGTGGAAGGACGACCCAAAACGGCTTTTCATAGTAACGTTTTCTTTGTCCGTCGACTTTGAATGAAGTGTATTTAACTATGCTAAAATGAGTGTTTATTTACATGGAGTCTGGTGGGTTTAGCGATCACAATTTTGCGGATGTTTATATCTTTAAAAAAAGGATCTCACTCTTTAACAGAAAGGTGGAAATCCTTTCCATAATCTTGCCCTTTTGTGGACGTAAATTTGAAGGTGTGCCCAATAACTTGCATTGTAGCTTGTTTCTCTGCTGCCGACTGCAGCAATCTTGCATGATACTGGACCGCAGTCAAAGATCGTCGTTGGTACTTTAACACAAAAACATAAGAATAGGGTAAAGGTTTCAGGTTAAAAGGTTAGCCTTTAACAGTAAATTATGAGAATTAAGCATATTGTAAATATAAACGATAACTAGAACTCCAAAGCCAACAAAAATACATTAAACTTGAGTGCAGAACAATCCTGTATTCATCAGTTAATGCAGCCAATGTTGGCCCTGCTATCCTGAATGTTGGGCAGTGTTTAGGGGGTTGATGGACCCATTAAGGATCAAATTTAGTGGCAAAAACACGCCTTAAGTTTTCTTTGTTTTGGAGGCATAAAATAATAATTAATAAATAATTACAATGTGCTGTCAGTGGAGCCCTACTAGAAAAGCGTCTAACCTCCAGGCTGGATCCTGCCTGCTGATCTGCATCGTTCACACTGTGTTTAATAAGAATTGTCACATTTTTTAACGTTGCACCGTCGGAGAGCCGAGGCCCGCTGACCCAGAACAAACTAAATTACAGTTATGCAATGCTCGTTGCTGACTGACTATTTCTGGTGCTGATTTTTTGAACCAATTAAACACCGCCTATCAGACTTGAAGGGTGTCTGGCTTTCTTCAACTTCACTGTGATATGAGAAAAACATAATTACTGAACATGCTGTGGAGAGAAAGTGACATATGTAGGCTGAGAAACCTTCTTAGGGCGACTTTTGTCCCAAATGTGCAGAATTAAAAGCGACATCAATTACAGGAAATTTCTAAATAGAATGTTTTTGTAACATTGAAGCAGAAACAACTTCTTTATCACGACGAGCCAACAAATGTTGATAAAGAGCCAAGGGTACTTTACATAACATCAACTGACATCATATGCAATGAATTTAACTAACAATTTTCTTAGATACATTTAAATCTAAATTTGTAAAGATTTTTAAATTTCTTCCCTTATATCTCAGATTGAGTTTCTCAGGCCTACACAACGCATTTTGTGGCGTGTTTTGACTTCTTAGCAAACCTCAACGACCTGCAGTTACCCAGAATTCCTTTGTCTGCTTAAATCAACAGAGACAGATAAATTACGTACATCTTGGAAGATGTGTAATTCTGGCTTTCATGTTGCCACAATCTGCACAGGCAAGATGTGAACTGTCTCAAAGCAAGTTCAATATTTCCTTAAATTGGACAGCAACACATTTTTTTCCTTTCAGGGATGAGTTGTAATGGGACATTTTTGCGTTGTCTTTTCCTGGTACATGTTTTACAACACAAATCAACCCCCTAACCTGTATATTCTATAGCTTTTTCCACCTCTCATACCATCTTCAATCTGAGAACAATTCATATTCTCTAATATCTGTCAGATATGTGCACTTATGTTTTTTTTTGTTTGTTTTTTATTAGATCCTGCTAAAGTTCATCTAGAGCAACATGGCCACAGTGTAAATCAGAATGAGTCGTACACACTCGCAGGCCCAATACAGCTTGCTGCGCAGCAAATGCTGTTTGAGTCATTATTGCAGCGGCTTGTTTTTTCCTTCAGGAAAAGCTGGAGTGAAAGCCTCAAGTGCCCCCCTCTATTTATCAAATCTTCGGTATTCTGCCACGTGAAGTACACCTTACCCAGCTCCTTTTTTTTACCGATACACATATTTTAACAGAACAGAGGGAGTCCAATTATTTGCCCACCTCTCACATGTGTTCCTGAAGAGCGCCTCTCAAGTGATTGGCTGCTGAAATGCACACTGACATCTATTTCTCATTCATGTGCGCCACACTTATTCCCACCAACAGTAATTTCTAAACTGATTTCCTGCACAGACTCACCTCGAGTGCCTGCAGTCACTTCTTGTCAGGGCATGAAGCCGGTAACACCGAACTACGGCAGGAGAGCCGTAGGGAGAGAAGGAAAAAAAAAACAATTTCTAATCTCACACCTTCACTTACTTTTGATGAGCCCTCAAGTGAGGATGAATTTAATGCCAGATCTGGATACCTCAAAAAAAGTGGCAGAAAATTGAGCTGTTGGCTGTGAAAATCATTTTCAGCCCCCTAACTGCTGTCTTTACAGGTGGCGTAACGATAAATCTTCTTCCAAACAACCAGTTTAAGTGTAAATTCACTACCGACGTCTTAAAAAAAAAAATCATACATTTCAAATAACTTTTGACAAATCTGGAAGCTGTTCAAGCAGCGCAGCACACAAGCAGGGGAAGGTTAATTCACCCCGGCGTCCTTGCATAATATTTGCTGCACGATGACAGGGAGGCGACACGGTGGCAGCCGCTTGATTGACAGTCACTTAGGGGTGTGCCATTTAACCACGGTGACCTTCCTCACATGTCACCGCCCTTATGAAAAGGTCACCCTCGTTGCACTAATGAGTCATCTGATTTCATGGCCACAACGGCGGTCAGATGCAGACAAACAGTTGTGCTGAGTAGAAATTTTTAATTAATTTTTTTTTTTTTTTAGGGAAAGTCAGTGGAGTTGATGTTGTTGGAGAGGGGGGTGAAGGTGCTGCTTTAGATATCGATTTCACCTGTCAGGTTAAATGTTGCTTCTAGGAACTTTTGCATTCATGTTCTAGCAGCAAAGTGTTGGAATGTCCCATTCAAACCCCGGGGGTGGGGGGCCCTTTAAGACAGGTAATCATGTGGGCAGCCCCTTTAAGACAGGTAGCATACTACAACATACTTTTCTATGGGTAGTGAAGCTACAGTAGTCCGTGTTTTATGTTCGCTGCAAAAACGAAATAAACCACCCAATTAATGCAATGTTATCACGACATCTCCTGGCCAATATCACCGGATAAAGCTGCCACCAGCCAGGCTAAAGCTAACATAGTTAGCCTAAATAAACAAGGGGTCCGTCTGTCCCAACTAACGTTACCGTTCAGAGCCGCAACGCTGGAAACGTAACACTAATCTACAACAGAAGTCTGCATGCACAGCCAATCACAATCAATGTTGATCAATTAATCTAACAAGCAGGCCGCGCTAGTCGACCACAGCCTAACATTTGGAGAAAGCAACATGCATGCATTATTAATATCATTCACTTTAGCCTGCATTGATAGTATTATATGAATACAGTAGTATCATGTCAGTCAACCAGCGTATTTGTACCTAATTTCCCTCTCCAAAATCACTTCAGAAGAGTAGTCACAGCACTGACTGGTGTTTGTAAAGCATTAAAGTTCAACAAAGACTTCACTTCAGAAAAATTCCTTTTTTCATTTTTATTTTCTATATAGATGCACTCCCCTACAAAGTCACCCCAGTAGTCTAAAATCTTGTAAAAATATTGTGCAGGCCTAGTTGACAAGACACTGAACCCTGAGTTGCTCCCAATCTGTGTTTGAATGCGTGTGAATGGTTATCTGGTGAGCAGGTGGCACCTTGTGTGGCAGCCTCGGCCACAGTGTGTGAATGTGTATTAATGTGTGTGTACTTTGAGTAGTTGTTAAGACTAGACAAGCGCTATATAAATACAGTGGCAATAAAGACATTTTTAAACGCGTCAGAATGCAACGTTCTTAAACCTGCTAGGTTAGGGGTGCCTGGGTGGCTCACCTGGTAGAGCGAGCGCCCCCATGTACAGAGACTCAGTCTTTGTTGCAGCAACCGCGGATTCGATTCCGACCTTGCTGCATGTCGTTCCCCCCTCTCAAAACTTCTGCCGAAGCGAGTCCTTCTGCACCTCAGAGTCCCATATCTGGGTCCAGATGGCCGCAGTGTGGATATAGAGGGCGATTGGTATCGTAGACAATTGTGAGGACACGGCGTGGGGTGTCGTTCAGGTCGAAGATGTTGGGTGTAGGGGAGCTGATCATTTTGAAGGCAACATGTGTGATGTTGGTTTGTTTCTGTTAGAAATGGTGAGCATGTTGTAGAAACAGGGAACAGCAGGATGAGTGGGATTATTATGCTTCTATAAAGTTATGTAAGATACCGATACCAACTTGTCAAATAATGAGGTAAATTCATTTAGACGTGAGCCCTGCAGGCAGTTTGGGTTAGCTCCGCCCAGCTAAGAACACTCGGATCTCATTGGGTCTCAGTGGGGCCTTTTGAATTTACTGGATTCCTAGATTAAAAGACCGGAAAAGCTTCTCTAACAATTGATCATCTTAATGTGTAATTACTATTAAATATATTGGTCAGCATTTTGTAAAGTTCAACCCAATACAACATGCATTATTACCTTATTATCTTTTTATTAACAGCAGACGTCTGTCACTGAGGCCATGGAGTATGAGTGCTCTCCTTGCCATCCATCTGCTCTAAACTCCTCTTTGCTTCGGGCCTTTGTGCTAATTCCCCGTGTTGCCGTATGTGACATAGCGGGCTATGTCACATACGGCAACACGGGGAATTAGCAGAATAAGCGCATATTATCTTACAACTCCATAATGGAAGCACATAACTAAATACCTCAAGGAAATTGCATAAACAAAAAGGTAATTGATTCCAGGCAAGCTGCAGGTGGACACTTAATTACAGGAAATGTATTAAGCAATGTCCATTAATCACGTTGACATGGAGTTATTAGAGGGATGCACAGTTTGCACTCGCTGGATAATAATGCAATAATATTAGGAGGAGACACTCGACCAATAGGATTGCTCTCCACAGACTAGAGCCCTGAACAGGGTTTCATTCAGAGAAATAGGAAGAAGAGCCGTTTACACAATAGTTACTACTGTAGAAAAGTATATGGTACTACTGCTACTTCTACCACGGAGTCTACTCCGCTGCAGCTCCTTTTTCCCACTACTAGTACTATTAATACTACTTATGCTACTTCTCATGAGGGAATCTGGGTAATGCTGCTGAATTCCTGAATTGATTCACAATGTTCCGATTTGGTGTGCTCCCAACCCAATATTTAGAAGAGGTCGACAACCCACTCTCCAAAAGAGTTAACAATAACCGTTTAGGGGGCTCTAAACGAGTTTATGTCCGCCTTACCTGTAAATATATTTCCCAACGAATAAGACACCTCTATAGTGGACCGTACCATCTTATTCTTGCAGCACATGTCTCTTTTCTTTTTCTTTCACTCCCGGAAAGGAAGCAGCCTTCAAGTGCAGTCAGAAATGTCCAGATGTATCTGAGTGATAAGATATGTGAATGAAATGTCACTCCAAACTCACTGACCGTAGTCTGCAGAGCTGCACTTAAATTACAATAGTGGAACTGCTTTAGGGTCAGTTGTCAATGTCGACATTGATATTTTAATATCACAGCAGGGTAGAGGGGACCTTGTATGATTGTAGAATATGTCATATCCAAGCTAAGCTAAATTGGTTTTGCAACTGAAATATCCAGAATTGATATTTGAATCAGAAATCAAATCAAAATCACATTGCGGCGCTGTGAATCCAAATCGATTGGGGAAACCATTGGCTGTACCCCGCCCCATTTGTGAGATCTTCAGAGTAGCTTCTACTGAAATGATAAAACAGCCTCCCCGCCTGCGACAGTAATCCGCACCGACAGACCCCTCTCCTTCCAAGAACCTGTCTGCATCCTCCTGAAGGAGAGACTCTGAGAAATTGGCCTTATTCCCCACACACTCTGAGGCAAGTGGCAATTAAACCGCTGATTAACGCGAGCCCGCTCTCAAACACAACTTCATAGGAGTCTGACAGAACAGTGGGGAGAAGGGGAGATAATTCAGAAATCTCCTGACCTTGTGCTTATTATCTCCAGTTAATGACTGCCGCTGCCGTCGGCCTCCCGATGAAGCAGGAACCTGGTCAACCTGTTTGATTAATTTCCTTTTCTTTTCTACATTTTCTTTTCGCTCTTGTATACAGTGGAAGTCACATCCTCAGGGGGCATTAGCCTAATTTGTTTATACAGTGCTTTCTGTCCCATTTCCCCCCAGTGATGTGACATTTCTTTGTGTCTTTCAACGTTGCAAAGACGCTTATATTACACACATTTATAGTGTCTATTCGGTGAATCAGTTGGCTGTTTTTCACAAAAATGGACACGTTACACACCAGAATAAATGATCTCGTGAACATCTGAGAAACAAAATCAAAAATAGATTTATTGCCAGGTAAATGGCACTTACTAGGAATTTGCTTTGTTTGATGGTGCATACAATAATGTGAAATAAACTAACAATGAACACAGAAACAAATAACACATACATACAGCTATTAACAACAAAAGAGGCAGTATACACAATACAGCAGCAAACATTGTATTCTAGGGAGGGCGACTAAAAAATGCATTTATGTTTTAAGAGGAAGTCCATTCTCATAACATCACAATCTCTCACTTTCTCAGCTGATATTAAAGGTTATTTTACATGTTTTAGCTTCATTAATATATGTAAATACATTACATTGATGCCAGCCCTTTTTCCCAAAGGATCCAATAGTTTAGTGTTCTTAATTGCAGCCTCGTCATTTTATATAATTTAATTCTAGCAATCCATTTAATTTATCTATATCCTGCTTTGGAAAAAGTTACACACTTTGCAGTACATCTGTTTTTGTTTATTTAGGATGTCAAATTCTGACGTGATATGTGTATTGTTGGCTCCGTATGTCATCTTATCGATGCACACAACAACAATCAAAGCATGCCAGGAGTACTCGTCTACTTCAGGTGTTCACCGCTGCCTTTTATCGGCTCTAAAGTTTACCTCCAGTGGACCTCAAACAACAACCTTTACATTTTCTCTGCCACAGTGCTTCTTTTATTATTGCAGCTACAAAAAGCCAAAACACATAGACCCTTCCCATAAATCACTGCGTGTGAAGATGGATGGAAAGATGGATAGATAGATGTTCCAATCAATGATCCAGGCAGCGCATTCCCGTCTCCCTCCTTCATTTTACAGTCAAATGGTGGCTAGAACGGCTCCGGGTCAAAGGTCAATGGGGAATGTATTAATCCGCGTTATTTTTTTAACACGTTACTTTTTTTTCTGATTAATTACCACGTTGGGAATCTGCTGGGCACCTCACGATTCCATTGTGAAATGAAATGTTTTGTCTACTGATGTTATTGTGTAGACAGTCCATGCTTAAGCCTTAAACATGCTGAGTCAGCTTCTCTGTGATCTTCCATGCCAGAGGCTGAGTCATGTTAAAGGTGGAGAACATGAAACGTGATGTGGTCACACGTAATGTGATGAAGTAGATCAACAGCCTTCATGTGTTTGGCCTAATTATTTTATATATGTCTTATTAGATCATGTATACTAAACTTATTTTTTTCCTTTGCCCATGTTTTTTTTTTTCTGCACTCTAGACAGGAACCTTTAAATAAAAATCAACACATTTAAAATTAATAATTGATCAGAATCGAGCATTGAATCGTTCTGTTTTTTGTAATTGTTTTTTATGTGCTGAAGTATCAGCAGTTCACACAATAATTTTTGGATAGAGAACCTTTAGTGATTCAAAAATTCTTTTTTTTAAAGAAAATAATCTAATTGTACATACCCGAGCACGGTGTGTAAACTCCAATTGAAGTGTATAAGAATCAGCCTGTAAATGACTAGGGAAAAAGGGTAAAGAATTGAAATAAAAAGGAAGATTACAAAGTTACATGAAACCCAGATCAAACGAAAGAAGGCCTATCCAGAATGCAATCCTTCATAAAAAAACATACTCTTATAGAGCAAACCAGTTGTAATGTAGATGTGAACTAACGGTAGTTTTGTTTTTCTCTGCTCAGACCAGAGAGTTATTGCGAGGCGACAGCAGCTGGTTGAGTCATTGCTATTGATCCATAATGTGATCCAAATTTGTAATGGTTATTTTGTGCTGTGGGCCAGTTGAACTAATTGTAAATAAAGTACTGGACTCCCAGTCAGTGTTTGCCGTGACCTCGGGGGTGACACGTGTGCATCCGGCCGACCGCTGCGGCTGCAGGAACCTTCGCCTGCCGCAGTTTGATCCCACACCAGATTGATATACCAAATAGGAGCTGACACATTGCTAAAGATGCCAATGGTAATTAATTAGCATCTCATTTTGACCGCGGCACAACAGGATGCGGAGCTTGCTTCTCGATGCCATTTCCCCTCTAGGCTTTGTGTTATCAGGGTCAAAAATCCCGGCTCGGTGCTCTGAGGGCC
Source organism: Percina caprodes (assembly GCA_013375575.1). Taxonomy (NCBI): domain Eukaryota; kingdom Metazoa; phylum Chordata; class Actinopteri; order Perciformes; family Percidae; genus Percina; species Percina caprodes. The sequence goes on along the minus strand of JABXJD010000201.1, from coordinate 154,749 downwards.
ACTTAATAAATTGAGGAGGGCACGTTGACAGTCGGATTTCCATGGCCCGTCGCCCGTCTCGCTGGTTCCCAGCACCCCTGGCTATGACAAACGGTACCCAGCTTCAACACAGCTCAGGAGATGAAAAGGTGGATGAAAGGGGGGGAGGGGCGACTTAAAAATGTGTCTTGTTGGAGTTATTAGCTGAGAGATGGTTGGCGTTTTGACATTTGGCCTGTGTCTCTGAGATGGAGAGATTTTAAACGATACTATTGTGTAGTGTTTGGGGGAGAGAATTGTATTTACGCCCATGTTTGGGCTTAGTTTACTTCAGTCTCCTAAACAGTCCAAAACATTTTTTACAAAAATGGCTGGGGAACAAGTTTTGGTGTGACCTGTTCAGGTACAGAACCGGCCCAGCTCGGATCTGTACGTCCTTTAGTAAGAGGCCAAAGCTACCACTGCTTAAAAGATGGAGTCATGCGTATTGCAGCAGGAACATGTTGTGAGTTGCTTGAACAGCAAACACATCTATTGCGTTACCCCTCAGTCACATTAGCTACAAGAGACAGCGACATTCATTTTCAATGGGAGGGGCCATTTGCTGCTGACACAAGCAAGGCGTGGCTAAAATAAACAAGAAGTCTATTTTATGCAAATGCTGAGCAATGCGACTTCCAATCGGATACCTGTAGTACTGAATCTGTAATCTCAAGGGAGTAGGTTTTGTTTCAACATTGGTGGGGACACATAACTGAGGAAAAAGGCGACAAACGCTCGAATTTTGAATAAAAACAAAAACGAGACAAAAACGTCCAAAAAAGCATAATGACACAATTGACACAATTATTGTTTTCCATGAGATCAATTGAAGATCTTGACATTTCTGAGCGCACTTAAAGGCAGCTTCATTTCACGGAGAAGGGGAGAAAGAAAAGAGACGGAGGGATTGTGCTTTGCAACACCGTGTGCTGCAAGCTAAAATGGTACGGTCCACTATAGGGGTGTCTGAAATCATTGGGAAACTTTTTTCTTTTTTTTCATTCCTTCATGCATTTTTAAAGTTATTAAAACAATCCCCAAAGGGTCAGAGAGTTGTCGACATAACAGCTACTTACTAAATGACCATGGAAAGTTTGAATTCAGGTACGCAAAAGAAAAACACCCACATTGCAGTTACAGGCATTTTCCATGACAGCAGCCATCTAATCCCCTTCTCTTTTGGGGTAACATGTTTTTATAAACCCCTCTGGGTTTTCGTTGCCTCAACCACACTCTGTTTGTATCCCTCTTTTTTCCTCCTTTCTTTTTTTCTTTTTCCAGCGGTGTATGTGCAAATAAAGTAAAAAGCTGCAGCGAAAGCTCAGAGGTGGAAAGAGAGGAGAGATGACAAAAGACAGAAGAGCAGAACTGATGAGTTTTGATCAAATTATGTTCCCTGGTTTGGACCAAACAGGCGCCCGGCTTAGCCAGAGTCCTGTGGTTTCCCAGTCATTTTTAAACCTCAGCCACCGCTGTCAGAACCTGTTCAAACTTCTATCATCGGCAATTTGCTCAGTACGCTTCCAGGTCTGCCAATTACGGAGTAGAATGTGACGGTTGAAATTAAGAAGACTTGTCAACAAAAGCATTCCTTCACTTCCAGGCCGAAGCTGCTGTTTACCTGTAGGCTTTGAGTGTTTAAGGTTCAAGAGTTTTAAGGAATGCCTCTGCTTTTCTGGGTCTGAGAGAAGAAGGAACAAAGGCCCAAGACATTTGTTGTGAATTAAGTCTTCAGGGGGAAGAGGGGTTGAAAGAGAAAAGGCACCTAGGCTACAGCCTGAAGAGTGATGGGGGTACAGTAGGTAGATTGGAGCGTCCTGCCTCTGACAACCACACAGCCACAGTCAGATACCGTGGCTTATTGGATCCAGGCTCTGCGGATTTTGGGGGGAACGAGGCACGGCTCGCCCGCCCAGTCAAACCACAACAGAAGGCATGAAAACAAACTTCTCAGAATAGCACTCCTCTCCGTCCTTCTGGCTGCCTGTTCAAAGATCTGTGGCGAGGTGTTTGATCTTAGTTCAATAATCAGCCGTTTTGGGTCCAAAAAGCTGCACCAGGCGACCTAGCACTCTGGTGTCTCCAAACGGCAGGGCGAGGCAACTGCCGTAACTCTAAAACATGTGTCAAACTCAAGGCCCGCGGCCCAAATCCGGCCACTCGCAAATGTTGCTTCGGCCTTGCATATCAGTTGAGGTGCACCACACTAATAATGATGGGAATCTTGTTCAAATTGCAATAAAATCACACTAGTACTGCCAAATCAGCAGTATTTGGCTGATTTGGCAGAAAATGTAGCCTTTGTTTTGCTTGATTTGCTAAACTGATGGCTTAAGAACTTTGTTTTGTCGACCGCACTGTAAGTGAAGAAAGCTGAAAGAGACACGCAACAATGCAGTCAAAGATATTTGACTTAAGATGAAATAAAAGCATTTCAATAAACTATTCATTATCCATGATGTGATTCTCCTTTTCAGTGTGGCCCTTAGTGGAGTTGAGTTTGTCACTCCTGCTTTTAAAGGTGCAGTCTGAAGCTTTAGGTTTAATTTCAGCGTTGGCCTCCGGGGCTCTTGTGCTTAAATTCCAGCCCGGTATTCATTCGATAGTTATTAATTGCATTATTGAAGTGATTAGAAATTATTCAGATGCATCAATAGAGTCAATCTCTTGGATTGAGATGAAGAATAAAAGCACTGCAGGAACTCAGCTGTTGACAGTGTTGAGTTGCAGCTATTTCTGCTAACTTTGCTAGTATTTATGCAGTTATCCATGACAATTATCACTCTTGAAGGGCCGATATTTAATATATTTACTGTAATAAATCCAAAAATGACCCCAATGCATCATCAGATATTAAGGAAACATGCTAAGTTGTAATAGTATCTTTTCTGACAACAATGCTTATGCAAGGATTTTCTCCTTTTGTAATTTCCGTTGCGTAATGTCTGTCTGTGTTTTGGCCTGTGTGTTGGTATCAGCTGGCCTGTTGGAGAGCCAGGCCGGGTTGCCGGATGTAAACACGTAAACCCAGCACGCTACAGCTAACAAACGGGATCAACGGAGATAGATTCTACCCGACCTAAAAACAAAAAAAAACAGTTGTGTGACCAGAGACATAACCAACCCGGGTAAATATTGGAGATGGATTTGAAAGATTGAGACAGTTTAGAGCCCAAAAGCATAGCTATAGTACCTGAGTTGGTTACTTACTCGCAAGAACAACTGAGACACAGCCAGTAAAGTGATCCCGACTGGTCCTGACTAACGGCGCCTTACTAACCCTGCTAACTGGCTAACTGGTTACCGGAGGACCAGGCCAGCGGGCCACAACTGTCGCCGACAGCGAGAGTCATTTTAAGCCAAGAGAGAGGGCTGTAAATTGGGAAGAGAGGACCGTGAGTTAGCAGTGTGTGGAAAAGGAAGGCGAGGTTGTTGTGTTTTTGGCGGTTTCTACTGTAATTCTAAGACGAGGAAGTGTGTCTGTTAGTCGGGTACAGAGCTCCGTGTGAGCACGGGCTTTAATGACTGTCATATAGCAGCATCTAACGTTAGCTACTCCGCTGTGATGTGAAGTAATGTCTGGCTATGTGAGACAAGCGTCTAGCAACATTGTTGTGGATGCTGCGTTCTCCTGTCAACCAACGTGAACTTAGTCTGGGGAGGAGGGGGCGGGGATATGACTCTCTCCAGTATTTTGAATTTGTACTGAAGTAACTATTTTAAACAATAGCTGTCAGTATTACATATTGCATCTTTTTTAAAAATCAGATTGAATGAAAAAAAAAAAAATCTTGACTCAAACTTGGTTACAACTGGTTTATGAATTAAATTGCCAAAAGATTCTTCTTCTCAAAAAAGTTTGAATCCCTGAAAAAACACTACCAATAGGAAAATAAGAGTTTGATAATAGAATAAAAACAAACGGCTAAAGCTGGAATAAGGCAGATGAGCGGCGCAAAAGACGATGTACATTATGAGAACATCAATGCATAATAAGCGCCTGCAATTAGCCTGGGCCAGCCATTGGCACATTCTAATTAATGTGCTGCCTGTATATGGAATCAGTCAAGATGTGGCTCAGTCTAATTTGGGACGGGGGGAGGGGGGTGCAGATCAGATCCCGGGATAATTGTGGGTGACTCCAGTCCCTACTCAGTCGGGAGGGGTGGGACAGGACTCAGGTCTCCAGAGAAACGTCCAAAAACTGTAAATTCCCTCTTCATCATTTGAACATGTGCCCTGCAGAGCTCGCTGCAAGAACACAGACTGGAAGGGGGGGGTTGGAGGGTACAAAGAGCAAAAAAAAATTACATTCACAGATGATCCTAATTTGGTGTGGTTTGGAGTGTAATTTAGATCAAACATAGTCCATGTAAATGAGTCAGGGTTTTCATAATTAGGTGGAGAGCGAAAAAAGGGAAGAGCTCGGACCACATGAGTAGGTGTGGCGCAGAGGCCGCGCATCAACCGAGTTGCAGTTTTTTGGTTTTCTCTCTCTTTTCCCTCGTTCGGAAGAGGGGGCAAGTAAAATGAGAGCGCGAGCTGCAGTGAGCATGCAAGGGGTTAGTTTAGGGGAAAACACTCCCAGCGGCACACGGCAACAAAATAGGTCACTCTGCGCCGATTTGGCTTGTCTGTTTCCACTAAGCAACCGACTCGGCTCAGTGTTTGGTACAGAGGAAGGACTGGCCCGCTGCCAACACACAATACACAACACACACACACACACACACACACACACACACACACACAGAGAGAGAAGAGGAGGCCTGTTTTCCCCCAGTGGGGCCTGTTGATTGAGGATTACCACACTGAAATATTACGGGTATTGTGTAGGTGTGTAATGTTTACATTTACATTTTGGGTGAAAGGGCTCACAATGTGGAGTAGAAAGACTTTCTGTCAGCAGTGTTACAATCAGCCAACAGGAGGAGGGTTATATAGTCTCACAGACAATAAGAACAATAAATACAAACAAAAATAAATGGATAGAAATAAGATGAAATCCCAAACTGATAGTGCTTCTTAAAAAAATAAATGTCCTAACTTCCGACTCACACATCCCAAAGACAGCGCATGTATAAATAACTAAAACCATGACCATGTTTCTTTCAAAAAAAAAGCTAATATATAACAGGTAAATGAGTCAAATTAAAAATGAATTGAACTAAAATCACCCAGCAGTTATGTCTAAGAAATGAATAGAGTCATAAATAAGTTAGAAAGTAAATATAAAATCAACCAATGAATGACTAAAAACAAAAGGTGCCTAAAGTGTGTTTAAAGTTGGTAGTAAATAATTAATCATATAAATATAAGTAAAACATATTTAGTAAACAAACATTAAAAATACAGAAGCACATGTGGCATAAGAAATCAATTAGGGGGACATTAAATTAATAAGCATTTATGTCCTGCAGGTCTAACTGTAAGAAGCAATGCTCTTAGTTAAGAGCGTCTGGTCTTAAATACAACTATCAGAGCCGGATTAAATGGAAAGATTACATCGGCATACTGCATTTTTTTCGGGCCCCCTCCAAATGGATACTTGGTGCATAAACAAGAACTGTCACATGATATTGTGCTAATGTAATTATTTAGGTATTATAATGCATCTGATTGAGGCTTGTTTCAAGGCCCTAAGAGGAACTTGTGGAAAGGCCATCTTTTTCATTTCCTTACTTTTTTCATTATTTCTGCACCCAGTAGCATCCCCGAGATGTGTTAGGGTACCCGTTACAGCAACATACACAACCGGAAACACATTTTCCCACAGTTGGAGTTTTCACTTCACTGTATTTATTTTTAATAAACAATATAATGTATATACCCCTAAAAGATATTCAAGTTTAGATTAAGTGTTAGATTGGAAAACTACATTTTAAAACTTTAAAAAAAATATATACTTTGACTTTTCCCTATTACCAGGGTGGTGTCTTGAATGCTTTTGCCTAGAGCTGGGCCTGCATATTTGACAGTATGGCTATTTAAGTTATGATGAGATGATGATGGAGCAGCAGTTGATGGGTGGTTTTTGTGAGCTGCCAACATGCAGAAACTGCAGCTTTCACTTTGGCTGTAACCCCACAAAGAGCCTGAACTCTAGAGCTCTGAAAAGCCAAAGCGTTTCGCCGCCTGTCTGTCTGCACTTCCAGATAAGAATCACATTGTTTTTTTGCTCTGCAGAGGATGCCAAGAGTCTAAAAGTATGTTGTTAAAATGCATGTGATATACAGTTTACTGACATCAAGCTGCTTGTCTGTGGTTTTTTTTCAAGTACAAACAGTTGTCAAACTCTCTCTGCCAAAGTGGGCAAAAGTTTCAGCTTAAACCCCGGTGGCAGCCAGTGAAAGGCCAAGCGGGGCCACCTGCACAGAAGGTAAATGCAACATGGCGGGATTGTGAACCTCCCTAGGGATGCTGGGATAGCCACATGGCCCGCCAGATCTGCCATGGTGGCCCCGGCGACACCCGGCTGGGTGCCGTGCTGGGCGACACGCAGCTCAGCGCGGGGATTAGTTCGCCGTGCCACCTATCTGATGAAAGCCAACGGGATTGTCTTTCTCCCCCTTCTTTTTCTCTCTAGCTCTACTCTCTTGTTTGCTACTCTTTGTTTTCTGGCAGCAGTGGAGAGCACATACATGCTACCATGCTGCTAGTAAAATGTATTGTTGGCTCTGAGCTGGCATTATCTTGGATTGAGGAGGGAAAAGTCTGTCCACAGAAGAGGACATTACCTCACCGCTCCATCTGAAGGCCGGCCCTCCCTCCTCTTAAAAAGTGATTGATATCCTGCATTTAAAGCAGATTATGTTGCATTTTAACGGACAGTCAGTCCATTAGATCCTTCACTGATGAGATGATTGAGTTTTAAATTGCATCCTCCATACTTAGAGACAAGGGTGTATGTTTTGGGGGACACACATTATAACTGGGGGTCCATCCCCAAAACTTGTTGAGCATCAAAAACATAATTTCCTGTGTCTGAAAGGGCTGTCTCTGAATGTCAGGCTATAAGTTTATTTGTTCTTTAGATATCGGTTTTCAATTTTGACTTTTGCATATTTGCGTTGAGTTTTTTTAGTTTTTCCTTCCATTACTGTTATAAAGTTGAAAAGATTCAACTTTTGGAGAAGCACAACCAGCAACACGTTGGGTCATTTATCCAGCGACATGATATGAACATTATTTTTACTTGGGGAGTGGGCTCTTTCATTTTTTAAATGTACGCCTATGTTTACAGAAATGAAATGACATTTCAGTTCACGCCGTGAGCTCTTTCTTCCCTTGCTGCAGCAGCACTTCAGCTGTAGTTTTGCTAAAGAAGCAGAACGGTGTCAAGCAGAACAACTGGAACGGCCGGCCGTCATTTTTATGTTCTTTGCTCAAACTAAAGGTTTATGGGATGTTTTACAGAAGAGTTCTGTAAAGACGAGAGCAGAGTCCTTGTAAACATCTTTAACCTGCGACGGCCTTTAAAATGTACAGCGTACTCAGTTAGTGTCTGTTTTAATGGCTGCTTTTAGATTTGAGTCATCTGTGTTAATGATGATGCTTAAATCTGCCACTCGTACACTTGAAGGTCGAGTCCTTGTCTTCCGTGGCTTCAGAGGACCTCTCTCTGGAAGAAGAGAAAGTAACCCCAATGATGTCATCAGGTTAATCTCATTTTACGCTTGTGGACAAACTTGGGTTGTGGAGTTTGAAAGACAGCGTTCTCGGCAAGACAGGAAGAATGTTTGTTGCATTCTGGGAGGTGTAGGATCCAGGGTCTTTGGAGTTTGACTCGTACAATAGTCCAGATATCTCACAAATGGATCTCATGCAAAGGCAGAAGCAGCGTGCTGTTGTCATAGAGCCACAGACCTGTTTTGGGAGAGTGTTGGTTGGAATAAAATGTCTGACTTTGTCACCAGAAACCGCTGTTTGCGTACCTCTGATCCACTTCTGCCATCTTTCTCTAACCCTAACCCAGTAGTTTTAGTTGCCTAAACTTAACCAGGCATTAACCATGTGGATTGTAGAATAATAATCATGGTCATGGTCAATCATTAAAGAAGTCTGGGACATCACACAACTTAGAATTGTTTACGCCACAACTCACGAAGGTAACTGGAGAGAGAGAGTAACATGAGAGGTCAGAACTGTTGAAATCATGTAACTTTCTTGAAGCTAGTTTTCTTAGGTGGCAATAAATCCGGATCGACCACATTCATTGACTGGATAATCGCTGCATCTGAGGTGTAACCATGTATCAGCTAATTTAAATAACTCACGTCACTGTATTGTGTCAACAGTTAACTTCATTTAATATTGGATGTGGAGTTTTTTTATTGCGGGGTGCAAACGTTCCACCAGAACAAATTCTGTCCTGAGACTATTTAGCAGAGCCCTCGTGGCTGCGTCTGGAGCTCAGCGCCGCCCAAGACCGTTGGGATTGGTCTAAAAGAATGCCTCCTATCCCAGAATGCATCCGTGCTGTAGCCAGACCTTTACGCTGCAGCGGAGGTAGAGCTGGCAATGTGAGACCAGGTGGCAGTGCCTCCAAACTATGCATATATTTTTTTGTTTCTCCACAAAACCCTGTGCCTCGCTCAAACCTCTTCTTCTACTCCTAATTAGCAAACGGTTGTGTCCTCACGTCAACATTACCAATCCATTCGGAGCAGATTTCATATTGATAATGAGACAGGCTGAAGGATCTCTCCTGTGCTGTATAATGATGTGTCACCACCGTTGAGGCCACAGAGCCGCGGGACACACTCGTATCTTTGGCATCTCTGTGTGAACCAGGTAGTCTTTTCATACCTAATTAAAAAAAAAAACATCCTCCTCTCCAACCAAAGAACATTTCACATGATCTGTTCATCTGTGTTCAATCAGCGGTGGAAGAAGTATTCAGATCCTTTACTTAACCCTCGTGTCCATCATGAACTTGAAGTCCTTCCTGGTCACATTTTTTTTTTAATAAGGCGCTTTTTTCCCCTGATGTTTTTGTAGCTTTTTGATGCTTTTGATTTGTCACTTTTTTTCAATGTTATTTTTTTATTTTATTTATGGTCACAAAACCTACTGTAAATGACATTATACGTGATGTTTTTGTTTAAAAAAGCAGAAACTATGAATTATTTTGACTTATAGTTAAGGTCAGAGGACGGTAAGCGGATCACAGACTGGTTTGTCAAAGTTGAGTCAAGATACGGTTTTGAAACCATTTAGACATCTTTTTCAAATGCTATAAAATTGAATAAAACACAAAATTCAGTGAAAGTAATCAGATTTTACCTGTGATGATCCATGTATTTTCGGGGCAATATGGTTGTATGAAACCCATATTTCTGATAAATGCAATGTACTTAGATCGCTGGAAAATCGCCGAAATATGTAAAGTAACTAGTAACTAAAGCTGTCAGATGAATATAGTGGAGTAACTAAAGCAACTAGTAACTAAAGCTGTCAGATGAATGTAGTGGAGTAACTAAAGTAACTAGTAACTAAAGCTGTCAGATGAATGTAGCGGAGTTGAAGTAGAAAATAGCTTGAAAAGAAAAGACTCAAGTAAAGTACAAGTACCTCAACATTTGGACTGAAGTATAGCACTGGAGTACTTGTACTTAGTTACGTTCCTCCACTGTCTACACTTGAGGACATCCCATTGTAACACCTTCTCTGGTTAAAGTGAAACTCGCCTTGCATCATGAAGGACATTATTAGGCAGCTGAGGACCTTCGTTATTAAAGCAGATAAGCTTTTGAGGACGTAATCACACATGCGTTTTGAAAGTTAAGCTCTTCTCCTTCACCCAGCATGGTTATATGTGACATTTTATACATTAAACCCCTCTGTGTTTTTACTCTGAAAACGACCTGTCATTCAAACAAATGAGATGTAAACTGAGCTGCTTGAGTCCGTCGCTCCTGCTCCCACGTCCTCTCTGCCTCTCTGATGTCCTCTAATTCAAATGGACACTTCTGGGCTGTCTATGCAGACTGTAAATTAAAGGAGGATCTACTGTACACAACGATATTAGAGAAATATCTAATTGCGTTTATTTTTGACTGATATTGTGATTGCAATGTGATCCACGATATTGGAGAGAATGATCGTTTTTGTATCATTATTCTCATTTTCATTGAAAATTTTATATAATAAAAAATGATTTGAAGTGTGATTTTATTTTTTTATTATTTTTTTATTTTATTTTTTTATCTGTACCAAACATAGATTTTTTTCTTTAGCCTGTAGGATAGGATTTGTAGGCCGGGTCGTCTCTGCAGCAACGCAATACTTAATTCAGAATGTTTTGACACAACAAATATTGCTCCTCCCTGTGATTTGGTTATCGCACTAGTTCTTTATTGCGATTTCGATACAGTTGCGATTAATTGTGCAGCCCTACTGTACACACAATGTGTTTTGGTTTGAGCTGATCAGCAGGGTCATATCGCTCTTTAATGACTATATGCTGCAGTAAGGAAGCTGTTTTATTGAAATGTTAAAGAAAAAATTCACTATTTACTTTTTGTTCAAACTAACACTTATTACAATCAATCCTATGCTCATCAAACTCAGTTCAAACATGCTTGTAGAAACGACAAATCAGGGCCCTGTTTGATGCCAAAAATGAGGAAATGGCGTGTTCACCATCAAACAAGCAGCGCTGCATCAACATAGACGGTCATTATCTAGACAATGTTTACTTTCCTTTCAATATTCAAGAACAACAAATATTAGATTCCTTTTTTCCCTCTCCATTTTTGTTCATTCTCTCATCCTTAAAGTGACTTTTCACACCAAGCACATATTGTTGGGGGTTCAGAGGACAAGATTACTCAATTGATAGTCTTATAAAGTTATTGAAAATATAATTTCAAAAAGTGAATTAGTGTTAGTGAAGTTAGTTTTATTGTATTTCTGTGTCATGCCAACCATTTGGCCCATACCATATGTGAAGATATGTTAAAACCTATTTAACAGACATCTTCTGGATATACAAGTCATGTGGAGGAATACAGTGTCTCTTCTCCCTGGCTCTGTCAAGATAACTGGCTCATTAATGTTTCATATGTGAACAGCCATCTCCGTCTTTCAGCATCATCCATATTTACACAATCTGTTTCTATCTTGCTAAACAAGGCATCACGTCATTCACTATAAAACAGACCGTAGAAAACAAAAAAAAAATTTTCTCCATCCCAGTTGACCTTTTAAAGTCTGCAGATTTCTGTTCTACTAATCCAGGAGTGCTTTTGTAATTCCTCCACTTTTTCACCATGTTTCACACATCCAGTGAGTTTCAAAATGCATCCAGCACCCACGTGTGCACTCACGGGCCGAGATTAGTCGCCCTGTAAACCTTTATCCTAGCCAAACCGCACCGTGTCCCCCTCCCCACCTTCCCTCCCCTCCCAGAGCAACCCGAGGCCGGGCACAGAAGGCACGGGGCTGCCAAGCACAGCACATGGCTCCTGGTCCGGGGGACAACAGAAGTCGAGGTCCCTGCAGGGCCCTTCAGCTTTTTACAAGGCTGTCCTCTCCCCCTCCGCCCCCCAGCACACACACTCACTCAACACTCACCTCAGGCGGAGGGGGGAGGGGGGGAGCACACAGTGGTTTCCTCCGGGAGAAGTGAGGCGACAGGGACTGTGATTCCTCGGAGCTACACTCCCCTGTCCTCTCTCTTCTCCCACCTCTTCTCCTGCAGGCTACGGCCTGCACATGTGATACGACAGACAGCCTCATGCTGCATTACACATACACCTCTCTGTGCCTTGTCTGCTCCGCTCAAAGCCATGTTCCCTGATGCAGCATCAAAACTGGGACACGGACATGACACTCGTCGACTACAGGACAGAAAGAAAGAAAAGAGACGGTATGGAAACGGTGCAAAATATGTACTTTGTTCTGTTTCTTAATACAAAATGGGCGATTCTAGGATTTTTTAAGTTGGTTGGCATAGGGGTGGAATAATAAACATTTATCACTATACAGCATAGAAAATCTGCTTAGAAGTATAGGAAATATTGGATGGGATGGAACAAGACAATGTCATTCAGCTAAATAAAACCTCACGGTCATTATACATTTCATTTGTTTTCATTTTGAACCTATATATCCAAATAAAAAACATTTTCTATAGGCTCAGTCTGCAACGTTTAGCAAACAAACTATTCCAGTGCTGTTCCGGAATCAGTTAGTCACCATGGAAACATTAATTGGTCATGTGACAAGGGCTAGGAAGATTGGCAGAACAGGCAGCAAAGTGACAGGACTCTGATCCAATGGAAATCACAAGTCATATTGACAGCTCTCTAGCCCAGGGGGGATGGCCAATCATATTTCAGGGGTGGCCCATGCCCCCATTCTAGCCCCGCCCCTGCTACAAAGAATCATCAGGTTGATTGCTACATGCGCTGCTGCTAACCTAGTCACATCAATATGGCCGACTGATAACTTGATTTAAATATTGGACGCCGTCCAAATGTGTACACAATTAGGATAAGAAGCACTTAGGGGGGAGAAGGGCACTTTGATATGATGTAGACACTGAGGGAGGGACCTGTTCAAACCTCTGGGACTCTGTGATTGGTTAGAGGTTTTACCGCAGCTGTCAGAGGTGATGATATCAAGGAAGATGCCAGTTGACTCTGCAAACAAACCAACCAACCTTCGTTGCCTCCCCTTTCTCTGCTTTGCCCGCCCAGAGAATTTGGCCTATGTGAAAGAGAGAGACCTTTAAATAACTTTAAACCGGTCTTAATTTTCCTACGCCAGTGGAACGCTACCTGCAACAAACAATGGTGTCGTTTTTGGTGATTCCGAGGTGCTAGTTTTCTTTTGCTAGAACAAATATAATTTGCTGTATTAAGACTACAAATGAGATCAACATGCAACTTATATTTCAGCCAATCAGCTTTCATGTTATTGGCAATTTCAGATTGTACCTCAGACATAAACAGATTTTATTTTTCAACTAGGGGGGGGAAGTGCAGGTTTAAGGCCTGAAAAAAACGTTTGAGACGATGTTTCAGGACTCTGTCTGACGGTTGGTTTGATGTAAGTCAGATTTGACCCGAGGACAACAGAGTATAAAGGAAAACCTGCACATTATCCTCAATAACATGGGGTTTCACCATGCAATGTTCCTAATTGGATACCATGTCCTCGTATGAAGGAGACCACAGTGTAGGTAAACTCGCTGTTATTAATTCCTTTTCAAGTGTTTTTGACAGTGGCTTTTAAGGGTCTTTAAACGGTCTCGCTCGCGTCCCCCCGGGAGAAACTTTAAAGTCACATCAACCTCTGCTTTTATGAGCCCTTCCCGAGCAAAAAAGGATGACATTGAGCACACTGAGATCCAATATTCTCATTCCTGAGTGTACATAAAGACCAATGCTCATCGGCGCCTGCTAGTATTAGTTTTTTGTATTAGATTCCCCATTCAATATGGGGCTTGTTTCCAAGTTCAAAGTCTCCGCTTTTAGAGAAAATGAGAGAAAAAGTTGGGGGGGTGATGCTTTATTTTTTTTTTCATCCCCTCAGATCCACAGAGTTCATTAGCTCTCTCATAATCTGCCGATGTGGCGATAAAAAGTGTGCAACAACAAAAAAGGCACCAAGCCTTTTCCTGACACGCCATTAAACCGTGATGCATGACTGTTGCTGGGAATACTCCGATTAAGTATTTCCAGTTGAAAGGTCAGCGGGGAGGCATGACAGCGTTACACAACATTTTCTTTGTAGGCTTTTATTTTTAGGCTTTTGTCAATGTTTTTATCACTTTTTATTGAGATAATCTTTTCAACTTTTTCTATCTTTGTTGGCCCTTTTTTTCAAACAACTTTTTCCACTATTGTCTATGATGGCTAAGGACCTTTTTTCTGACTTTTTGGGGTCTTTATGAGGCCCAAACTGTAACGGAGAAAGCTCTACTAGACACGCAATAATATAGTCAACATATTGACTTTTTCGCTTAAATATAAGCATGTCAATAAACTGTACATGTCTGGTCCTGAATGTGATTGTAGTTTTTCAGTGAAGTTGAGTCGGACACATCTTCTCCCCCCCCCCCGCGCTGTAGAGATTTGAATGTGGATATGGCAGTGAGCATCCAGTCCCGATGAACAAAGGAGGCACAAACTAATCCTCATCCTTTTCCCTGTAGTGGTAGGCGCGAGGTTACAGAGCAACCCTGTGCAGCCATTTTAATTGACACAACCAGTTTATCTGTAATAGTCCTTGAGCTTCTGTAACCTCACAATAAAACACCCCCCGCTCATTTTTTGTCTGCTCTTTTTATCTGCAAAAACCAAGTTGTTATCGCATAACATGAAGCATCGGCCGGTATCTTCCATCACACCACCACTTCTAATAGCTTTTAAAGTAGTTACCTGCGAAGTCCTGACATTTATTACGATCATTTTCAGAGGAGCCACGCGGCACAAAAAGGTCCGCTGCTATCAGGAGGCGACATCATTATGAATTATTGTTTTGTGGCCAAGGTAGAAAATTGTACTTTGTGGCTCCGTTTCCCCCCGTGATAAATCAACCAGTCACTTTTCACATCTCGGACTCTCAAAGCTGCTGAGCGCAGGACTTTTGCCCCCACACACACACACACACACACACACACACACACACTCTCTGTTTACCCATTTCCTTCTCCCTCTCTGCCGCCGTGAAAAAGCTTCAACAGCTTGTTTGTTGTTTGCTGCACCAGCCAGTCTCTACCATTTCTCATCCGTTCCTGATTATTAGTGCCGGCCTCAGCTGCTACCTTTCAAATATTTATCCAAACCAAATGGCACATTTCTGCTTCCCAGGAAAGGGGTTAAAAAACAACAACACATGTGACAGGGAAATAACTAGACAAAGGGGGGCTGTATTCATCAGTTCCTATCAGATGGCTGTTAACACGGTTCCTGGACTGTCTGTTAGCTTTCGGAGAATGAGAGGTGAAGCGACACAACTTTATCCCCGACTGCATCTCCTCTGCTAAAGTAATCCTCTGTGAGGCGGCGGCATGATAAGGCCCCCGCACACTCGCTCATGGCCCAGACAAGGCGGACTCGGGAAAGAAGTGGCGGGGTAAACAGACAGAGATCATTGCTCAGCGAGCGGAGCCAGAGTCTCGGAGTAGGACACTGATCTTCTGTCAGAGCCAGGGTCAACGGAGCCGCGGAGAGATACGGACCAGAGGGGACGAAGAAGAGGAGGATGATGGGAGAGAGAAGATGGATGGTGCGAGAGAGAAGGAATTGAGAAAGAGGGAAGGGGAAATAATGGAGACCTGACAAGAAAGATGGCAAACTGGGTGAAAGAAGAAATCATTAAGAGAAATGGGAAGAGGAGAAATATGGAAAAGAAATTGAAGTGAGTTTGAAGAAAAGGATTGTGGGATAAAGACATCAAATAAGGAAAGAGGGAAAGAAGGAAAGTCATGATAGAAGACAACTGGAGAAGAGAGGGCAAATTAGAGAAATGGAGAAAGCGGGGGGGAAGATGGATGTTGCATGTTGTGAAGAAAAGAGGGAGGAGGGAGGGAGAGACGAAAACTAATTGGGAGAAAAGAAAGTAGACATGAAACCAGTTTTGATCTGGGGAGAAAAGCGTGGAAAGACTGCAAGGAGGAGAGGAGGCAGAATAACGGAGTGTGAGAATCGATATCGTTGAAGAGATGAAATGAAGAAAGCTGGAGAAAGAATAGAGAACACAGGAGCCATGAAGGACTCCTCTTTGTGTCTAACACGAGGCCCGCGGGCCAAATCCGGCCCCTCACAAATGTTCATCTGGCCCACAAATCTAGTTGTGTGCTAAACTAAAAAGACGGGAAACTGTTTCTCATTCTGCAATCATGTAACACTCGAAGCAGAATTTGGCAGATTTGCCGACTTTGAAATGCAGAAATGGTAATCTGCTTTAAACCCTTGTGTCGACCATGCAACCTTTTGTTTTTCTGGGTCAAAATTTAAAGTTAAAACCATTCACTTTGTCGCTTTTGCCGGTGTTTTTGTCACTTTTTTCCGAACTTCTTTTTCCAATGTCTTCTGACGTTTCTGTCACTTTTCAAAGTTCTTTTATTAACTTTTTCTTCAAATGTTATAAAATTGAATCAAATCCAACGGAGGTCATGAACTGATCATTTATTTTACTAGCGTTGTAGGTAACCATCAACTGACAATTTGGTTGACAGAAATCAACCTTTCTGATATAGAAACTATTTTCTACTATTTTCAACTATTATTGAAATATGTAGTCATTGTTTTCCTTGATTTGCTCTCTCTGATGACTAAGTAACTTTATTGCTGACTTTTTTAGGGCTTTATGTCGCACAAACTGTACGTGAGAAAGCTAAAAAGGGACATTCAACAGTACAGTCAAAGATGTTTAACTTTTTTAATGAAATTAAAGCATTTCAATAAAAATTAAAAAACTTTAAAAAGCTATACATGTCTAGCCCTGGAAGTGATTCTCATTTTCCAGTGTGGCCCATAGTGAAATTGTGTTTGACACCCCTTGGTCTAGACTCAGTACGAAGAGTGTAATTAACAATAACCCAAACCTGGCTTTCCCTTCACCTACTTCAAATAGAGTGCCGCGAGGTTACAGCATTTACCTTGATGTACTACAGCGTGCTCGCCCACCGAGTCGGCACTGCAATCCACCTTCTAGTGCATTCTGATCACTCCGCCGCTCTCCTGCTCCGATTAGGACGATTAATATTAATGGCTTGGCAGTCTCTCTCGGCTGATCAGAGCTCTCGGCTGACTGGTTCTCAGCGTGGCGCCACACCTTGCTGTAGGTGACTGTCAGGTTTGATTATAGGCAGATTAAGGGCTCTCTTTCCCCGCCGCCGCTGTTCAACATACTCAGATAAGCTGCACAAGCTCGGGACGATTATTCACTGTCAGAGAGCGGCGAGGGGGGCGTCCTGCTACACTGCTAAAAAAAAAAGTGTTTGCCTCCAGGTGAAACTGTTTTTATTGTAAAAACCTCATTAGTTGTACCTGAACATTCATGGAAAAGAAGAAAAACTGAATGATAGGCAGTCGAAGGACACATCCTACTGTGATCTCAGTATTTCTCAAGGTTTTTGGATTGGACTTAGGCTCTAGTATTTGGCGAAGGGTCCTCCCTTAATTTTTGATTGTCATTATCACCGTATGTTGGAATACATAATACATGAATAAAAAAAATGATAATGGCAGGGAAGTCCCTGGATGTCTCCGATTGGGTTATGGCCAGATGGCAGTGCATGCTCAAAGGTTAAGAGCTCAAGCAGTGCAACAGGAGCTTTTCTCTTCATGGCGGTCACATTCCCACTTCTTCAAACTCATTCATTGCCATTCTCTTCCTGTCCACCAGTTGCCCTCTGACTGGTTCTCCTGTCCCGGGCTGGATCTCCCTTCTCTTATTTGATATCTCCTCGCTCCGCAACTGAACCAGAAGTTGTTCTGGCCCTCCTTTTGTGAAGGCCGTCTCAAAGCTCTTATTCCTGCCCCGAGGAGTGAGGATGGAAGAGGGATCTGTGAGGGAGCTATGAGCGAGGATATGAATTCACGTGACGCATTAGGAGGTAAAAGAAGTCCAATTTCCCCGTTTCCTCTCTCCTCGCATGATTCCCTCACGTCTCTCTCATCCTTCCTCTGTGGGATGGACTTACAACTAAATTGCTTGTGTAAAATATGCAGAACGGATGATCCAACACTACGCTTCAACTATAATCAAGAAAACTGGCTACACTGGACAAGTGGTGCGTATGCACCACCGAGATCTGCTCTACAAGCATAAGAATAGGACACAGGTCTTCTATTTCAATTTATTAGGTGAGGTGTGTGCGGCCCTTTCACACAGAAATAGATCAATAAGTGTATATTTCTTTCAAATTAAACTACCCATAAACCCCCCCCCCATTTGACTTGTCTTGTCCTGCACACAATGAACAAAATCTGTACCAAACCTGTTACATTTGGAAACTTTACAAAACCAATAATGAGGGCAGGATTTCACTCTCATTTTCAACACTACTAACATGGCTGCCAGATGATCTAGCATGTGATCTCGGGGGACTGTATGGGTCTAAGTGTGTCCAGTGTGATGCAGAGCTGGAGCAGAGAGCTTTATGGTAAACAGCATTCACGGGCGTTTCCACAGTGATGGATGAGGCTGATAGTGGCTGAAAGGTAAAAGTGTCTCCACTGGCGGCGGGGTGGGGGGGGTGTAAAGTGCGTCCACCAGCCGTCCTTCAAACCATTTGTAACACATTTATTGCTGAATCGGCATTCTTTAGCGTCCGACGGCCACTTGTTTTCCTTCACGTGTTGCTGCTGGACCCGCTGTGATTTGTGGATCCTTTTCACTCTGTAGGAAAAAAGGAACCTGAACCGGATGAGGGGGTGTTGAGCCATCTCAGCGTCGTCTTCTCAGCACCATGGTTTATCTGTCGGACATTTATGGAGGGAAATCGTTCAATTATTTTGACAATCTAACCTGTGACAAGACATTAACAAAGGGTTTCAGGACTGTACTGATGCTAGTTGTTGGTGATTTTGGTTAAATGTGCCAAATTCTAATTGTATGGGTGGCTACTTCTTGTCATAGCAACACTTAACATATCTTCTGCTGGCAGGCAAAATATTCAAGCTACGCTGTAAACACAAATGAGACTCGTATTTAGCACAAAAAAGCCTTCATCCTTTTAGTAGTCGGCAGGGTTAAACTTTATGATATGAGTTATAACATTACTAGTCTCGCCTTCCTCCACAGCTCTGCGGAGAAGGGTCTGGCTAGTCCACACAGCATTCTTGGATGGGAGAAAAACGTGCTCTGGTTTATCGGCATTTTTCTAAACCAATCACAATCGTCTTGGGCGATGCAAAGCGCCGGACAGAGCAATGGTGCCTCTGCTAAATAGTCTCAGGATGGAAGTTGTTTTGGTGGAACATGTGTACGTTCAGAAGTAGTTCTAGTCGTCAACAGAAAACTCCGATTGGACAGATAGTCTAGCTAGCTGTCTGGATTTACCCTGCAGAGATCTGAGGACTAGGTAACCATAGTCCTCAGATTGGACAGATAGTCTAGCTAGCTGTCTGGATTTACCCTGCAGAGACCTGAGGACCAGGTAACCATAGTCCTCAGATTGGACAGATAGTCTAGCTAGCTGTCTGGATTTACCCTGCAGAGATCTGAGGACCAGGTAACCATAGTCCTCAGATTGGACAGATAGTCTAGCTAGCTGTCTGGATTTACCCTGCAGAGATCTGAGGACCAGGTAACCATAGTCCTCAGAAATCCACCAGAGGTTAGAACCCCATCACAGAGACGGAGGACAGGGACGGAGGTTAGAACACCATCACAGAGACGGAGGACAGGGACGGAGGTTAGAACACCATCACAGAGACGGAGGACAGGGACGGAGGTTAGAACGCCATCACAGAGACGGAGGACAGGGACGGAGGTTAGAACACCAACACAGAGACAGAGGATGGGGACGGAGGTTAGAACGCCATCACAGAGACAGAGGACGGGGACGGAGGTTAGAACGCCATCACAGAGACAGAAGACGGGGACAGAGGTTAGAGCGCCAGCACAGAGACAGAGGACGGGGACGGAGGTTAGAACACCAGCACAGAGACAGAGGACGGGGACGGACATCATGCCTACATTTCCATTGTCACCAAAGTAATCACGGAAGTAGATTAGAACATTACCAATAATTAGTGCACATTATAAATCATAAATCAGTCATTTAGTCTCAGCTAGTTTTGTTTTAATTTAAAATTTTCAGAATCGTATTCAGATTTAAAGTGTCACTCCGGTTGGTGTCATCTGTGTTGCTCAGTGAGCGCTTTGGTGTTCCTTTATTGTACTTTTGTCCTAGATCACCTGTCAATCATTCAGTCAAAGAGGGCAGGACTGTGATATTGTCTTTATTTAGTTTAAGTCTATCTTTTCATAGTTTGTGCTTCTTTGAGTCTGCTCAGTTCACTCACATAACGTCCTGTATATAATTAAACAGCAATAGGAAAGTGTTGACATTTACTGGACTTTGTTTTAGCAATTTGTGTTACATAATGTGTGAAGAGCATCCCAGATTAAGTTAATACCCATTTCTGAGCAGAATAAACTCAACCTGGCCTGAGCCGGACCAGTAATTACAGTAACGGGATTGGGTTGCAGCGGCCCACGTAATCATGCGCTGTCAAACCTGGGCTCCTTTGAGAGTCAATCAGGTAACAGATTGCTCTGGGGGGCAAAGAAAACAAGGCTGAGCAAGAGAGGTGTACCCAGCCTCATCCGTCTTCCTCTCGGCAGGGGGGCTGCCTCACCCCTGACCCCCGCAAAGAGCTGCAGCATCCATCACGACATGTTAGGTAATGCAATACATCCTTGGTCTGTCAGGACTGGAGCTGCTGCAGGGGATTGTGGAGGCGCTTTCTCCAGGTAGACGAGCCCAAAAGAGCGTTTCTTCTTTCTTCCGGGTCATTATGAAGCAATCTGCAGTGGTCACAGGGTGGGAGAGAGAATGAGCGTAGTCCATCACTGGTTGCTTTGGCTTTTGAGGTGTTTTCTCCTCACTCTGAGGTCTTGTTCTGTCCTATGGGGTGTATTCAACAAGTGTATTTGAGTGGTAGACGCATACATGATGAAGCACCTCTCCCTTAAAGTGATCCTGGTCTCCGTGGCATTGCAGATGAATGTTTGTTTGGCTCGCCATTATTATGCTACAGCGAATGCTGTCTGCATTGAGTTTTAAAAACTAACCACACTTGCAGCTGCTCTATTGGCATTGCCGTGACTCATTATATAGACCTTAGTGGTCCCCCAATACTGTATCTGAAGTCTCTTTATATAGACCTTAGTGGTCCCCTAATACTGTATCTGAAGTCTCTTTATATAGACCTTAGTGGTCCCCCAATACTGTATCTGAAGTCTCTTTATATAGACCTTAGTGGTCCCCCAATACTGTATCTGAAGTCTCTTTATATAGACCTTAGTGGTCCCCCAATACTGTATCTGAAGTCTCTTTTATATAGACCTTAGTGGTCCCCTAATACTGTATCTGAAGTCTCTTTTATATAGACCTTAGTGGTCCCCTAATACTGTATCTGTATCTAGAGCCAGTCCCACAATGAGCTTTTCTTAGTACGAGTCTTTAGCTATTGTTGAGGAGGAGGGGGGGCAAGGTGGAGGCTGGGGGTGTGCCCTTGACCAACTGCAACTTTGCTCGTTTGAAAGCCATGATGTCTCTCTCTCATGGGGGGGCCAAATTGGTTGGGCAGGCAAAGCAGAGAAAGGGTAGGTAACCTTGCCCCTTATGACCTCATAAGGGAAAGATTCCAGATTGACCCATCTGAGCTTTAATTTTCTCAAAGGCAGAGCAGGATACCCAGGGCTCGGTTTACACCGATCATAATTTCTAGCCACTGGGGGGCCACAGGCAGGCTGAGGGAACGCATATTAATGTTAAAAAATCTCAAAGTGAAATTTTTATGCCATTGGTAATTTAAACAAACGTGTGTGGAACAGATAAACTTGCGCTTTTTTATTGTCATTGCGAAATCAAGCAGCGCAGTAAACATAAGACTTAGAAATGTTCTGTTAGTTGAAAGAAAGAGAGCAGAAAAATAGTCTTTAAAATGTAACTGTACCAAAACTTGGCGCCTTTTGATTGCACGTGAATCGGTCCTCAGTAGTACCGAGCGTAATTTGGTCGGTACCCAAAAAGGTACAGAATCGGGTACCCAACCCAAGAGGTCGCCCTCCTTTCAGCGGCACCGTGGCGACTTTCATGATTCTCCCTCATCTTGAATCAGTAGACAGAAAAGCAAACATCCACAGGCTGACGTCCTACTTCCTGTACAGTTAGGAAGTGAGCTGTGTGTTTTCCTGGACACACTCAGCTGCAGTGTGATGCTACTGTATGCACAGAGGGCCTAATTGATTGTGTGCAGTTTCAGTGGCTTAGCATCTGGCGCTCATGATAATCCCCCTTCTGTCCCGCATCAGTCGGATGTATTGATGAAGCACTCAGGGCTGTAGTGCTACATTTACCCGGCACATTAGCCCATTACAGTTATGGGCAGACAAGTAAGTAGAGACTCTTTACCTGAAGAGGAATTGCTTGTGTGGAGAGAAACAAAACAGGTTGCATGGGATGGCTGGCTACTGTGTGAAAATACAAGCTCAAGCTGTTCACATCCCTAGCTTTTCAAAGACAGATGACTACATAAATATATAGGTATAGTAGTTTAGTTTGTCCTCTAAAGGCCGCCTTATTCTTGTGTCTTGTGTGATTTCTAGATTTCAAATACACTGAAGGATTTGAGTTCTGTAACTATTCACCATCTTGCTCCAGCAGATTTTTACAATCACCACTCGAACAAAACTGAAAGCATAACTGCCCGCGACAGTTTGCTGCATCAAAATAAAAGTCCAAATGAGATTAAAATGCTCTTTATAGTTATGCAGAAATAGAGATTACATTACATTGTCCACACTATCAGTATGCACTGTCGACTCTCATGGTTAACAGTAGAGAAGAGGCTGGCTTTCAATGCAACTACAATTTTCAGAAACACAACCATTTGTTTTCTCAACCCGTTTTCTTATATAACCAATTTGTTAGGTGTGATCCGGTTCATTCTCATTTGACTAGGTCAGCTGATGGTTAGGGTTGGCTACATTTAGCATCTGAACCATATACTAGTCGGTACCTTTTTTCAGTACTTTCCCTCTGTAATTACAAAAAATTATTATAGTTGTAAAATAATTCAAAACCTATTTACTTAGAACATTATTTATTTAGAATATTTTACTCTGACAGAAATTAAACAAATTATTATTTATTTTTTGGACCCCAGTGAGATTAGCTTGTCCCACTTTGGTGTCAGCTAACATGGAGCCTTTTAACAATAACAATAAGCATTAATTTGACCCCTACACGGCCCATTTATCAGAAACGTCTGACTGATAACAGGTCATTTTTTTTCTGGTGTTTAGAATTACAGAAGGATAGAATCCAAGTATTCCTCTTCCCATAAATGTATTTTCACTGTTTTGACCTCTTCAAATATTTAAGACCATGATCTTTTGATACATTTCTGTAAATTGCCATTTTGATGTATGGTTATGTGCACTCAGGGCCATCTTGTGCTGAAATGTTGTGGAAACCCATTCAGTCAGGGGAGTCTTTTCTGTTTGTTGGGTCAACAAACGGCCACCTAAGGCCCTTCAGGAAACCGACAAACACCACTTGATCCGCGGTGCAAAGACCATTAGGGCCAGGTATATTGATGGTGGCGCGCCGCCGCATCCCAGCTCTCCTAGTGTGAGGCAGCATCCATGCCGAGAAGACACTTGTTCACTGTGTGTTTCCAATCACACGGCGGCCGTGCCGAGATGCCTAATGGCCTCGCTCTCAGCCTGTCGCAGGCAAACGCCCGGCGTATGGCGCATGCGCTCCCGACCATCCTCCATCCCATTGGGTGCAGTTTGGGGGCTCGGGCAGATGGAATACAGGCAGTCAGAACAGGGAAGAGAGGGAGGATTTGAAGGGGAGAGTGAGGGCAAAAGGATGGCGTGTGTGTGTGTGTGTGTGTGTGTGTGTGTGTATTCGCTGCCTCTGCCCATCCGTGCATTCAACATGCCATCCAGAGACCCCCTTTTGCGATAGGATAATGGCCAACAAGCAAGCGCCGTGACACCCCATTTCCTGCGCACCGAGCTCTCCAACCACGACAGATGTCGACAGTGCCGCCGCCGCCACTACCAAGGGCCCCTTCCACTTCCTGCCTGCTTGGCCGAGCCGTTGTCCCACCGCCGGGGACGAAGGGGCAGCCGGGGCAGTCGTATACTCCAAAAATGGCACAGTTGCCAATCTGAGGCACTTATGGCATGGGAGATGTTGGTCCATTTTCTTTTTTTTGGGGGGGGGGGGGGTTTGTTTTACCAGATAGTTTCTCCCTTTTGGAGTTAATGGCTGATTTACTACCCTCGCTGAGGATTACAACACAGCAAAGAATAATTGTTTCATTCCCCTGCACGCCACCGCCGCCCCTCCAAAAATCCAAATGATGTATCCGTTGACAAAAAACAAACAGATGTTTCAGTGGCAGTTCGGTGTCCTCACCGGGGATGTGGATGAGGAGTGGTGGGGGGGGGCGATCATTGGACATGTGTGTTTTTGCGAGCATCATGGACAATGTTGTTTTAAAAGGTGTTATTATGCCTTTGCAGCGTGGCGTGTGCACCGGTAATAACGTCGGGGACAGATTTAGAGTGCTGTCATGGACGCATCAGGAGAGGGAGCAGGGGCCGTGGACCGAGGCTAATGGAGGCAAAACAACCTCCAGCTCCTGCCCCTGCTGTCCAAAAAATCAGCTTTTAGAGGGAAAACACAGGCCGCCTCTCAATGCTCACGCAACATGATACGTCAATATGAGAGGCAATTTAATCCCCTCATTTGAATATGCATCTTTGGGAAAAAAAGGAAAATAAAGCCCTCCCTCTCTCCCCTACTCTGCGTTTTTGAACCCCGACCAGATTTCATGACCATGGGGGGAGGAAATTGTTGTACATTTCCTGACAAATTGAGTTAAACGGACACTAAGTAGGGCTTTAAGAAAACAAATGGTCGTCTTTATCACAGGTGGACACTGATGGCTTAATGGGGGCCTGTGAGCTGATCGTATCACCGGCTAATGGCTTGACAGGATGCATTAAGGTTTTTGTGTAAAGAACCGGCGAGTGGGGGCCAAGGCAGAAAGGCAAAAATGCAGACCTGTCAAGTGCTACGTGTCCTCTTTTTTTTCTTTTTTTTTTTTTGTGCAGGGAAGCAGATGTTTGTGTATATACGGTGGACTGGCAGAGGGAGGCCGGCAGCAGATGCCTGTACCGGTGCCAAGGTTCAGAATTGTACAGACGGTGCATGTTCAGGGAGAGAAAGCTGCCCTCTCTCTGCCATAGGTGGCTCCCCAGCTGAATGCCCCCACCCCCTTCTGCTTAACCACCGCAGAGTCCGACCCCTTTTATTTATTCATCTATTTGTTTAATTATTTACTCATTCTATTGCTCGTTTGGCCGTTAAACGACCCTCCAGGAGAGATGGAGCATTTACTTCAGGGACTGATGACCGTTTCCTTCATTTATTGAGAAAATAAAAGCCAAAGCAATAACATTATGGGCTGTTTCAGCGTGTGCTAAAGGGGTGAAGAGTTTCGACACTGAATCAATGAAAGCATTCTTATGATTGGCTTTCGATGCTGAGCTTTGTTCCAACATTGAAGTGACCTATTTCGACAGCAGACACCAAATCAGACTGGATGTCAATAGTAAGTAAAGTACATTTCTAGAGCACATTTAAACCCTGCCAAAGTGCTGTGTAAAGAAGCACCAATGTGCTGTATAAAGCACTAAAAATGTAAAAATTTTCTTTTTGGCTTTCCATCATTGGACTCACACACTGTCTGTAAACGATACCGGTAGACTTCCAAACGTGACAAAGAAAAGAAAGAGGTGTTTGATGGCTTTACGTCATAGGCCGACCAGGGCTATGCCATTTGGGGATGGGCCGCTCACTGATCCCCCTATATTTCTGAAAATCCTAGACATGGTTGTGACTATTAGTGCTTTCTGATTAGCCTGTTTGTAACCATAACCGCACCATAACTAGTAAGCAATGTAGAACTATTATCAGACTGGCCCCTGTGGCCTCTGAACACTACTGGCCCACTGGGAAAAGACCTGACTCTCCCGATTGCCACTCCAACACTGATGGAAGTTGAATATTTAAAATGAGTATTTAGTTGAGTTTAATTGAGTAAATTTAGTATTGTATGCACCATAAAAAGGTATGTATGAAGGCTTTAGGCTGCCCTACATGTTAATGTGGGCCCAGTTTATGCGTCAGCTCAATTTTCTGAAATATACAGTATGTAGTAAGGAGTCCTTGCTCCGTCTCGTTTAGCTGAGGGCTCCTTGGCCTAAAAACATTAAAGGCCGCTGATTTAAACAAACTGAAAACATGACATAATGCCTTTTTATCCCTGAAACATGCATGGAATAAACCTTTTTGTTCAGTCTACCGTGGGCAAATAATATCCTTTGCTGTCGAGGTTCATCTCATCTTCAAAATCTTTTATTAACATCCATTGAACAAATACACCAAAGTGTCAGAGCAATAATGGGGAACACCTCAGCCGTTCATTATGAGACGGTCTGCGTGTATGAGGTAGCGATGCGCTCCGTCGACAGCGGTAATCCCTCTGAGCACCTCAGCGGCCTCGGCTCGCTCTCACTCGCCATTTCCCAACATGGCGCAGGATCACAGCCTCTCCTCTGACACCTCCCTGTAGTTTTGACTTGAAGAGTTTCCTTTTTCTGCTCCCCGCCCTGCCTACACCCCAATAGCTCCCCTGTTTTGGAAGGGAGAGCTCTGCTTTGCGAAGGTACAGCTTGTTTTATTAACATCAAAAGCACCCGCGGGAGACGGCAGTGATCAAATTCCCCTCTAATTAAAACGAACCTGGGTTGAGAATGTTGTGCTGTTTAATATGTGCAGAACGACGCTGATTGCACAAAGAGGCGCCTCCTTTTGTTGGCTGGGATAAAGCGTGTCCTGCTGAGATGCCGACGTGGGCGGAATGAGCATACCGTACCTACGGAGCATCCTCCCGATCTGGGTGAAGTCCTCATGATGTCAGTGGTAGCCAAGCCTCACCTCGCCTTTTAATGTGGAGGGTGATTGATGGACCTGGAGGCGATATAGCGGAGCGTCCAACTCCTGTCTAGGTCGCCCCCTGCGCCTCTTCACCGAGACGGCACTGTTTGGCAGCCCTTCCCTCGCTGTTGCCTCCCAAGACGCCTCTAAACTTTCCTCAAGTTCACTTTGCTCTTCCTCCTTGGCTTGTTATGCATTTGTAAAAGCTTTCCTTTCCATCCTTTGGCCGTCGAAGACGGAGCATGTTGTTTTCAGCACATACTGTACATGTGTAGGATTTGCGAGACAGACGGCATATTTTAAATATAGTACAAGTTAGGGGTTGACCGATACTAGTTTTCACCGATAACTGATATTTGGAACCAATATTTACAGTAAAAATCCAAATTACTTAATCAAAATGAATATTTTTGAATGTTACAAACTCAAAACAAAATGTTTAAATGCTTTTTAGCAATTAGGTAGTACAACCGAACCTCTAAACTTAATACAAAGTAAAAAAAATCAATAACTGAAAACAAGAATAGAAGTTTCAACAGTCAAGTTTTAAGTTTGTTTTGCTCTGTAAGCAGTCTGCAACGCCTGCTTACATATTCAACTGAAGCCAGTTTCCAAATAATTCTACTTAAAGACTCAACAACCAGTTCTATTAGGTCAACTGATCCCGATACTGAAAATGACTAGGTGAGCCGTCTCTGTGTAACGTCGAGTTTTTCCTGCGTGTCTCTGTTGACATGTTGCTGATGAGATTTACTCCTTAGAATGATGAAGCATTGTTCGATACGTGATTCGGTGCCTTAAAAGTCTTACCCAGCCCTACTTGTGACAAAGATCAAAATTTGTTGACGGAATATCCAAATGCCTCATTTTTTTTTTTTTTTCCTTTCTGGACAAAGCCTGTTGCTCGGGGGGGGCTTGATTCACAGGTTAGGTTCTCCGGTTATGACGGCGCAGGGTTTTGCAGAGAGGTGAGATGAGGGATAAAAATTCAATTTAGGTGTTTCTGCCGATCAATGACAGCAATCCAACCTTGATCTCAGGTTATGAATACGTGAGCAGATGTTTTCATGTAACGCATACAGATGACTCCAGCACTACAACCCTAGATACCCCAAAAGGTAACACTCGATACGTTAGCATCGCTAATGAATGGTGGATTGATAGCAGGGTTTTACCCACCATTATAAGACTTGTACAGCACCCGGGCCGTTTTTGGCCGCACGTAAGCCGAATAAGTGCTAAATCAATGTGTGGGGGGTCGGCAGCTTATATAACCCTAAGTTCTGGGATCTTTTCATTATTGGTAGTCCATATTTTTTCTGTTTGCTAGCAGACAAGGATGTACCTTCATGCCCCCCCCCCGATGCACTCTGTCTCTATGTTGTAGGATAAATTGTGAGCTCACCAAAAACACAAACTCTTAACAAGTATTTCACTTTTCTGGACAAGTCAGAAGTCGATATAGTAGAGCCATGAAAATGTCAGATACTAAGACATCTGGGCTGCACAGCCGGATAGGAATACTAATACATAATTATTCTGAAGTAGATGTTTACTACTCTCACATCATTTTCTGAAGTTTTTCCATGATTGATCCGATCGAAAGCCTGAAAGACATCAAAGAAACCCCAAAACAAGTAACCAGCCATGCTTTTCCAATAAACCACACGTTCATATCTCTGCCATAAAAAGGTTTTTAAAGAGTTTCTGTTTGTAAAGACAACTAGTTTTAGCCCTCAACCTTGTCTTAGGCGTGCAGTTATTCAGAGACACAGATTGGATATTCTATATATGATTAGTAATGAATAATCATTTTCAGGTCGTGATCTCACTCCAGAATGGACACCCAGAGTCGTTTTGTTTTGGAACAGAACTCTTCATTTGTGTCTGAACATTTGTTAAATGTGCAGCACATAATCAGCACACAGCACCACATTCAGTCCGACTGGATTCCTGCATGCTGGAATCACATTGGCTTTGGGTCTTTTTAACAGCCGTCCCACCCTGCTGTCAGACCGGAGCAGGTAGCTTGCACTCCATTAAACAAACACTGTGGCCCCTCACTTTTATTTGACATTTTATTTGGCTGTGACAAACGAGCAGCAGTTGGATTATAACATAATTTGTCTCCTCTTTATTACCGGCACAAAGGACACCATTCATTAATTATTCTGCCGTTGCCGCTCAACACTAACTGGAAAGGTCCCTCTTTGGACAGATGGCGAGGACAATGTTATTTATATCAATCAGTCCAAAATGTTCAGCGAGGATTACTATTCCTTGGACCGCTTTTGATTTATGTCTCTGCACCTCACCCCGTACCCAACCTCAGCGGCTCCTGCAGGGACACTTTAATCGAATGGGAATTGAAAAACAAACTCGCCATGCAGGCAATGTGTTTTCGCCCATGCTTCTTTATAAAGTCTTCTCAACTAAAGTTGTTTCACTGTTGGTTTTCTTTTCAGCAAGGGAGAGCTTAACTTGGAAGACTGTCACAGAGGCGTTTGCATGCCACAAGACAGCAATTTATTATCCTCATATCGCTCAGTGTTAACCTGTGTGAGGACGGAAACACGATGCTTCACTTGGTGTAAGCAGCAGACCTGAGAACATTTTAATATTTATTTATCACAAGGAATATCATTATCGCGGCATTCAACAACGTTACTGCATATTTTCCTCACATAGTGCAGCCCTATTGTGATTGTGATTGTACCTGCATGCAGCAGGTTAACCTCCGCCTGTGCTACAGTTTGTAGCAGTTAGGAATAATGAATCTGAAGCTGCATAATGTTGTCTCCTCGTCGAAGACAAACAGGCAGGCCTGCCCCTGACACCGCCTCTAACAACTCATCATTACCTTTCTTCTCTGCATGCAAACCAGTCCCAGAGCAACACTTGGTAGCTGGGCGCCCTGTGTGGAAGGAGATGGGGGAAAAAACATATATTTAGTAATGAATGCCATTTACGATGTAATTAGTTTTATGCAAACTAGTAAAGATGAAAGCAAAAATCTTTATAAATTATGAATCGTGTTATAAGTTTATCAAGGGGTGCTTATCACGGAGTTAACGCACCTCCCTGTTAATTAAAAATGTTCACACGGAGTGGAAAGGAGGGAGATAGTTTCGCCCGGCAGACTCATCAGGTAGCTCTGTCTCAGAGAAAAAAAACCAATTCTGAAGGAAGCCTTTGTTCTCGCCGCTCACCCTTCAAATCTGAGATCAGGGCCGCCGTTCGGGGCGAGAGAGGTAAACAACAAGAAGGACGCGGGAGGGGGACAAATACTGCCAGGTGTAAGAACATGGTTGAACACTGGCAGGAATACACAGACAGTGGACAGAAGACATGAGCTCTAGGTAAAACCCACTCTGATCCCCCCCTCCCCCGTTTTCCTGCATCTACATTCTTCCAAACATTTGCCCGTTGACTAGAACAATCTCCCCGGGGCCCCTGATGGTCCCTGGCTCGGCGCGAGGATGCCTAGGCGCTACAGCAACGCTCATAAAAACTCAATTCATCAAGACGAGCGTAATTTGCTCCGAACGGAAAGCGGCCACAAAAGGGGGGGTTGGGGGGGAGAGCTTGTCAGCGAGACAGGTGGCTGGAGATCTCGCTCTGATACTGAGCGATATGAATAATAGATTCTGCTAAATGTACGCCAGGACCCGGGCTGTAAACACAGCTGCCTCCTTTCCCTTCCAAAAGAACAGCTTGGCTGGATGAGAAGCCCAAGCGCTCTGCCTCCACCTGAGGACTGGGGGGGGGGGCGATTAACTAATCAAATGCACGGGCTAAATAGGAGACAAGGAGAGACAGGAGACAGACAAAGGGAAGGGGAGAGAGAGAGGTGCAAGTCAGAAGGTTTACCCTCGCCGGATTTTGCTAAAGCACAAAGGATGTTGATTAGTCAATCCAAACATTTAAAAGGAACAGTGACATTATTTAGCACAATTAACTTCCACAAAACAACATACTTAATTATTTTTAGTGTATTTTTTGCCTTTTGACGCAATCAAGTCAATTTTTTTTAGATTCTCACAAATAATATAATCTGCACAACACCCGACTCCCTCCATCCTCAGACCTTCAATTCAGAACTCTAAAGCCCAGTTGAGTCAAAGATTTGTGACGAAACGAGTTTAAACAACAACTCTTTGTACGTCCGTCCTAACGTCCGACTTCCAGGCTTTTTGTAGCTAAATATATCATTTGTTGCGTCTAAATAAGTTGGTGGAGAACGTTATAGTGAGATGCTTGCTACAGTTACATTTCTAGTGATGAATCGGATGTTTCTCTGATCTCCAGCTTTGTTACTCTCTAGCTCGCTCTCTTCAGTCACTCTAGTTCGCTCCATCGTACATGCTCACGGGCGCACGTTGAGCCTCCGTTTGAAACAGAAATATTCACGTTGCCTCAGTAAATGCATAGTGTAGTTCCTTTTTAGCAACAGTTTGCTTTATTTACATTTATGGTTTCTTCTAAAACAGGTCTTATAATTCATGGATATTCGTCTTTGGATCAGAAAGTCAGTTGTACTGCTCAGTGTCAGTTCAGCTTTACGTATTTCACACATAGCTAATGAACGTTACGTGAAACAGGTGATTTGATGTCACCGCTCGTTTTACACACAGTTTAGCGACAAAACGCTGGGGGAACAAAACCATGTTGGTTTTGAGCGCTATACATCCAGACTAACCTGGAAAATGTTTGTTGGTTTGTCACACAGCATTCCTGGATGGGAGAAAACGTCCTCCAGTTTATTAGCAATTCTTTAAACCAGTAACAATCGTCTTGGGCGGGGCTAAGCTCCGGACAGAGCCACGGTGCCTCTGCCAAATAGCTAAACTTTTTGATGGAACATGTTTACATTCAAAAGTAGTTTTAGTCGTCAACCAAAAACTCAGATTGGACAGATAGTCTAGCTAGCTGTCTGGATTTACCCTGCAGATATCTGAGGACCAGGTAACCATAGTCCTCAGAAACCAGCCGCATGTTGGGTCGCCGACACAACAGTAAGCTCGACATCTGTTCTGAACGTCAAAAGCGTCAGGTGACAACTTAATTCTTCAATGTTATATTTACTTGCCCCGGGCCATCGGGCAAACCTTATTGTTAAACCCTGATTGGGCTCTCAGACCACGTTAATGCATGTATGATTTGTTCTCTGTAATACCTCAGGATGGGACCCTAAACTGAAAGAGAGACAGATCAGGGACCCCACTACTACATATATTGGATACAATTAAGTTGCATAATAGTTTAGGCCTACAGTGTAGGACCGCTTAAAGCTTTTATCATGTACATACCTTTTTTTTGCATAGAATACTAAGCTAATAAAATAGCATGATAATTGTTGGCATAATTTTATGAATGTGGCACTGTGAATCCTCACGTGCTTCTCGCCCTTTGACTCATAGTGGACTACCCTTCCTAGCTTCCTTCCTTCCCGCGCCAACCATCACCACCACCCACTCCCTGACACTTCATCCACGGCTGCTCCTCTGCACATTTGATGATTCCCCAGATGAAATTTAGGAGGATTTTGCCCATCCGAAGGTAATTAATTCTTCAATTAAAATGTTGTTAAACATTTTTAATGAGTAATTGGCACTGGGGAATCGGATACAAAACTATGTTTAACCAGAGACAGACAGACAACACGGATGTTTCAAAGTTGGTTTCTGCAAAATCTGTTCTTTGACCCACTTTTTACTCTCCCCGAGTATTTGCACAGCGCAGAAATATAAATAAAAAATCAAATGTGAAGCGTCTCCTGGCACAGAGGATGTGTCCTTCATCTCAGGTGACTACTGCTTCATTTGGCATCCTCTTCCCCCCCCCCCCATTCCCTAATTAGGGCACCAGACGACACACAACAACCTGAGATACAGAGCTGCTGTGAAATATGACATCACACTTAACCTGATTTCTCTTTAATGTGAACAAAGACAAGGACAGAGTGTGTTTCATTACTCACCAGCAAAATGACACACTGTACAAATACATAAACGTGCTTCTATTTAAATACATCCTGCATGTCAGTATTCCTTCCCTTCACAATATGTGACAGGAAAAAAGTTCAACCTGGTTTTATATTGAAATTTACAAAGGTTTAAAGCACAGTAAATGTTTGTTTCAGTTTAAGTGCATCATAAAGTATTTTTACCGGAAGAATGTTGAAAATGCTAAAGATGGTCTGCAGTCGTCTAAGCGAGTAAGGTAGGCTTCACACGTGTACTGTAAATTGCATATTTGACACAGATTAAAGTGAGAATTAAACGCAGAGACAATGGTAGAGAGTAGTATGTAGAGAGACAACAGTAGAGAGACAGCAGTAGAGAGACAACAGTAGAGAGTAGTATGTAGAGAGACAACAGTAGAGAGACAGCAGTAGAGAGACAACAGTAGAGAGTAGTATGTAGAGAGACAACAGTAGAGAGTAGTATGTAGAGAGACAACAGTAGAGAGTAGTATGTAGAGAGACAACAGTAGAGAGACAGCAGTAGAGAGACAACAGTAGAGAGTAGTATGTAGAGAGACAACAGTAGAGAGTAGTATGTAGAGAGACAACGGTAGAGAGTAGTATGTAGAGAGACAACAGTAGAGAGTAGTATGTAGAGAGACAACGGTAGAGAGACAGCAGTAGAGAGACAACAGTAGAGAGTAGTATGTAGAGAGACAACAGTAGAGAGTAGTATGTAGAGAGACAACAGTAGAGAGTAGTATGTAGAGAGACAACGGTAGAGAGTAGTATGTAGAGAGACAACGGTAGAGAGACAGCAGTAGAGAGACAACAGTAGAGAGTAGTATGTAGAGAGACAACGGTAGAGAGTAGTATGTAGAGAGACAACAGTAGAGAGTAGTATGTAGAGAGACAACGGTAGAGAGTAGTATGTAGAGAGACAACGGTAGAGAGACAGCAGTAGAGAGACAACAGTAGAGAGTAGTATGTAGAGAGACAACAGTAGAGAGTAGTATGTAGAGAGACAACGGTAGAGAGTAGTATGTAGAGAGACAACGGTAGAGAGTAGTATGTAGAGAGACAACGGTAGAGAGACAGCAGTAGAGAGACAACAGTAGAGAGTAGTATGTAGAGAGACAACAGTAGAGAGTAGTATGTAGAGAGACAACAGTAGAGAGTAGTATGTAGAGAGACAACGGTAGAGAGTAGTATGTAGAGAGACAACAGTAGAGAGTAGTATGTAGAGAGACAACGGTAGAGAGTAGTATGTAGAGAGACAACGGTAGAGAGACAACAGTAGAGAGTAGTATGTAGAGAGACAACGGTAGAGAGACAACAGTAGAGAGTAGTATGTAGAGAGACAACGGTAGAGAGTAGTATGTAGAGAGACAACGGTAGAGAGACAACAGTAGAGAGTAGTATGTAGAGAGACAACAGTAGAGAGTAGTATGTAGAGAGACAACAGTAGAGAGTAGTATGTAGAGAGACAACGGTAGAGAGACAACTGTAGAGAGACAACGGTAGAGAGACAACAGTAGAGAGTAGTATGTAGAGAGACAACGGTAGAGAGTAGTATGTAGAGAGACAACGGTAGAGAGTAGTATGTAGAGAGACAACGGTAGAGAGTAGTATGTAGAGGGACAACGGTAGAGAGACAACAGTAGAGAGTAGTATGTAGAGAGACAACGGTAGAGAGTAGTATGTAGAGAGACAACGATAGAGAGTAGTATGTAGAGAGACAACGGTAGAGAGACAACGATAGAGAGTAGTATGTAGAGAGACAACGGTAGAGAGACAACAGTAGAGAGTAGTATGTAGAGGGACAACGGTAGAGAGACAACAGTAGAGAGTAGTATGTAGAGAGACAACGGTAGAGAGACAACGGTAGAGAGTAGTATGTAGAGAGACAACGGTAGAGAGACAACAGTAGAGAGTAGTATGTAGAGAGACAACGGTAGAGAGACAACGGTAGAGAGTAGTATGTAGAGAGACAACGGTAGAGAGACAACAGTAGAGAGTAGTATGTAAAGAGACAACGGTAGAGAGACAACAGTAGAGAGTAGTATTTAGAGAGACAACGGTAGAGAGACAACAGTAGAGAGTAGTATGTAGAGAGACAACAGTAGAGAGTAGTATGTAGAGAGACAACGGTAGAGAGACAACGGTAGAGAGTAGTATGTAGAGAGACAACGGTAGAGAGACAACAGTAGAGAGTAGTATGTAGAGAGACAACGGTAGAGAGA
The DNA here is from genome assembly GCA_013375575.1 of Percina caprodes. Taxonomy (NCBI): domain Eukaryota; kingdom Metazoa; phylum Chordata; class Actinopteri; order Perciformes; family Percidae; genus Percina; species Percina caprodes. Next base: position 119,801 of record JABXJD010000201.1, on the reverse strand, counting down.
CAACAGTAGAGAGTAGTATGTAGAGAGACAACAGTAGAGAGTAGTATGTAGAGAGACAACGGTAGAGAGACAACGGTAGAGAGTAGTATGTAGAGAGACAACGGTAGAGAGACAACAGTAGAGAGTAGTATGTAGAGAGACAACAGTAGAGAGTAGTATGTAGAGAGACAACGGTAGAGAGTAGTATGTAGAGAGACAACGGTAGAGAGACAACAGTAGAGAGTAGTATGTAGAGAGACAACGGTAGAGAGACAACAGTAGAGAGTAGTATGTAGAGAGACAACAGTAGAGAGTAGTATGTAGAGAGACAACGGTAGAGAGACAACGGTAGAGAGTAGTATGTAGAGAGACAACGGTAGAGAGACAACAGTAGACAGTAGTATGTAGAGAGACAACGGTAGTATGTAGAGAGACAACGGTAGAGAGTAGTATGTAGAGAGACAACGGTAGAGAGTAGACCAGAGTCCAGACCCATGGTGTCAAATAGTGACAACTAAAGTCCCAACCAAGCACGTCTAATTGTGACACCAAAGGGCTAGATGCGAGTCCCGACCCACAGTATCAAACCCAGAGGTTTTTAAGACATAAAACCTATTACTTCCCACTTTGGCACTCCACAGTAGACTCAAATTGACGCATCCTCTCTGTCAGCAGATAAATATACTTTACTGGAGTTAACTCCAGGTGGAATGTAACTAAGTACATTTACTCAAAAACTGTACTTAAGTCCAAATGTTATGAGTATTGAGTCTTTTTTTCATGTATTAGTGCTTTTACTGAAGTAAAGGAACTGAATACTCCACTGCTGGTTGACAGTAGTCCTCTTTGGCTCAGTGTCTGCTTCCCATCATCCTCTGTAAATCCGCCCAAACATCCGTGTATCTGAAGAGGTCCCTCTTCCTCTGCAGCGGGAGGAAGTGGGCGAGCATTTTTATTGCGTATTTGCAACGTTGGCTAATCACGACGCTAGTTCAGGGAGCCTCAGTTCATTACGGCGCTGCACTCTGTAGGTTCCTGGCATTGTTCTCTCAATTAGAGACTTGTAAATGTGTTGCTTGCTTAATCACCCAAAAACTGGCCCCTAGGACTTCCCCTTAATGCAACCCCATTAAGAGGGGGCCATCAAAACAAAAAGATCTGCCCCTAATGGCAATAATCCCTCACTTCTGTCACGCCGAAGCCAAAACTTGTATCTTAAATGAGCGATGATGGATGAGAGCAGGCCTCCGTGTCAAAGAGCTTTATTACTGGTGATGGATGCGCCGGGCGCGCCGCACACCCAATGCCTCGACCGATGGCCCATCAGAGCCGGCCCGTCCCAAAGTGTGTCTCACTTAACCCCGGCGTCTCTGGAAAGTTCCAATGGCCGCTTGTGGCGCTGAGGGGAAACGGAGGGAGAAAGAAGGGCTTATCCAAACAAGCTCATTAGCACAATTAGCGCAAGTTTCCCGCCGACAGACCCCTTGAGCTATTTGTGGTGACTTGGACTCCCGAGTAAGGTGGCTGGGGAGGGGTGGCGAGCAGCTGCCTTTACCAAGCCAAAGAGGTGATCTTAAAGCAGGTGGTGCGTCATGAACTGGGGCAGAATCTGATATATTTTTAACAGTCATATTCGGTGAAATTTGTCTTGGAACTCTGTTTCCAGATGTGCTCTGTGTTTCCAGATGTGCAGGCTCAGCCTCATAGAACGCTGTCTAACCAGTCTCAGTCAGAGGGGTCTCTTATCACCTTATTCTTTATGTACAGTGTGAACACAGTGTGTGTGAACAGTAATGCACTATAACTGTCTTGTACTTCTTCCTGTTAAATTCCTACTATTATTGCCTGCTTTCTCTTCAAGCTGTATCATTTTTAGTGCACACTTGACCCCTAGCTGTGCTTTTTCATGACTCATCTGGTTTCTACCAAAACAATTCTTTCTTTAGTCCAGCCTTGGCACAAATTACTAAAAAAAACACATATGCTTTATAAACAACACATGATATTAGCCTCATCCTGATTTGCCTACTCCAGCCTGATACGGCTATGTGTGACCTTTTGTCACCTTTTATCACTATTGGTTGCAAGGGTGTCAAACTCCACTTCTCTAAGGGCCACACTGGAAAACGACAATCACATCCAGGGCCAGACATGTAGAATTTATTCACATGCTTTTATATTCATAAAGTAAAATATCAGTCTTCTGACTGAGTTCAGTTGACACAAAGACCTCAAAAAGTCAGGAAAAAAGTAACTTGGCCATCAAAGAAAAAAAAGGTCAGAAAAAGTATCTAACATCGGAAATAGCGACAGAAACATTGAGAAAAAATGTCAGATTGAGTGGCAAAAACACTGATAAGTGTCAACAAAAACAAGGTGGGCCAAAATAAATTTGTGAAGCTACAGTACATTGATATGTGGACTGTTTTTGTTGAGTTTAACACGTGTGTTCTAGGAGTTGTAACGTCACCTTCTTAGAGTCTCTGAGGGAATACAGTGTAAATGTCCATGTGAGCATTTCTAAATAAAGCCACCGTCTTTTCCCCGCACGCCACAGCCATTAAGGTGCAGCACAAAGACACATAAACCCCTTAACATCGTACTCTTAATTATATATGGAAGGCATTATATTCCCAAGACGGCCCAGTATATTTAAAGAAAGCAGAGTCCTTCAAACACTTCTCCTCTCAGGGATCTCATACTTAACAGTAGATCTGCTCTTAAGGGAGCCTCCTTTGGGTACGCAGGCTGGAAAGAGCCAATCACAACCGCAGTGCCGCTACGCTGTGCCAGCACTCAGCCTCATTACATATATTTGAAGAACGTTTGCAGATGTACGTCTCGGCAGAGAAAAGGTTACCTTGTTCAACAGATAAATTCACACAAACAGCCTTAAAAAAAAGGATCCGTTTGAGGGGTCATATTCTATTTCTATTTGTGCTAAAGCTGCTATGAGCCAAATTGAAAATACACATGTGAACAAAGACAAAATATATGATCATAGTTGAAAAAGTGGTCTTCAATTTACACAAAGGTTTTGTTCAGTCATTTGTGAAGTCTAAAGGATGTGCATACTTAAATCCATGAGAGATGTCAATCATCATCAACATTTATTTATATAACGCTTTAGTGCAACCTGCAGATATCCAAAGTGCTTTACATCACCGACCAATACTAAATCATCATAAAAAACATTCAACATTCAAATCTTAAAATCAATACTAAAAGGCTTGAGTGGAGAGTGTGAAGAAGTCATGTGTGCACGTGTGGAGGTATTTGTTAAAAAGGGTTAGGGTCATTAGGGCTGGGTATTGTTACAAAAACGTTGATACTGGTTCCTAAACGATACTTCTTCTATACCAATTTCATAAATCATGTTTTTATTTTTTATTTTAAAGATCTTTTTTGCCATTTAGGGCTTTATTGTGACAGCCCAGACAGGAAAGGGGAGAGAGACATGCAGGAAAGTGCCGCAGGTCGGAATCAAACCCGTGGCCCCTGAGCTGAAGACCGAGAGAGACATTATTAGATCTTGGCAGAAGCATGCTACGTTCTTATTGGCTCTCTGTTGCTGATGAGATTTACTCCGTAGAGATTACAAACAAGTTTTGAAGGACAAGGCATTTTTCGATACTAGGGCTGGGCGATATAGAGAATATAAAATATGATATTCTTGATCAGTAACTCAATGTCGATATTGTACAGTTGACTATTGGTGCTTTAACAAAATGTTATTTACACAATGAGATTTTTGATAAATATTTACTAGTTACTAAAATATATACGATAAACGATTTAATGACTTAGTGGATAAAGATAAATAAAAGAACAGCTAGAGCAGTCGGGTGAGTTCAGAAAATGACATCACTTTACTGTAAAGCAGCCAGGTAAAGACAACACTTACCAGATTACGATATCACAGTACAGTGAACCCTCGTGTATCACGGGGGTTACGTTCCAAAAAGAACCCGTGAGAGGCGAAATCCGTGAAGTAGTAACCTTTATAATTATTATACGATGAAATACTCCATAATACATTGAAACCAAAGAACAAAACCTTCTTACAGGCCCAAGCATTTGTTTAACAAATAAAAGTACTGTACAAACGTTTTTTTACAAATAACTACTGTACTGTAAAATAATAATTTTAATCATCAATACGAACTGAAGGCTTCAAATTGCGGAGATCAGCAACCCCCCTCCCCAGAACATAGTTATCGGTAGTTGTTGTCGCTCTTTTTTCTTCTGGGCTAAAAAAATTCTTATAAACAGAACACAACGCACAATGCAAATCCGTGAAGCAGCAAGACCGTGAAAGGTGAACCGCGATATAGCGACGGTTCACTGTATATCCAAAATCAAAGACAATATCTAGTCTCATATTGCGACATCGATATATTGCCATGCCCTACTTGATGCTATGAAAGGCTATTCAATCACTGCCTAAAAAGTATTGAACTTGGTACCCAGCCCTAGTTGAAGGCACAAGATGAAATTTTGATTGAGGCCAACTTAAAGAGCATTACAGTAATCCAGCCTCGACCTAATAAAGGCCTGGATTGCCTTCTCTAGATCGTTAGATGTGTGTTAAACAGAGTCAATTATTGAACTAAAGGTACAAAAAACGGACTTTTGCATGCACCAGAAACTTGAAGTGTAGAGAAGCTATTTTCCCTTTTTCACGTTAGAGATCAGTTGAGAGTTAATTCAGACACAAACTTTGCAGGAAGACAGCTACTGGAGGAAAAGGTATGAAAACACCCTGCTTCCAGCAGAACCTCACACTATAATTAAAGGCTTTCAGCCGCATTAGCAAGCGATTCCAGTGACAGGTAATAAAACAGATCGGTTAATTGCAAATGAATGCACCCCCTCCCTTCCATTAGGCATAAATAATTTGGCCACTTGGGTATGTGCCTCCCAAATTACTTATTCTTTTTGTGTCTCAAATTACCTATTCTTTCTGATGTTGCCTTTAGTTGATTAGCGAGCTGTGCGCGACTAGCCATTGGCTTTTTCCAGGTTTTCATCCTGTTCTCATTTTTTGCATAAGGTGAATAAGAAGTGTTCATATCGGGGCGGCGGATTTGTTTTTTGCTTTTTTTGTGTGTGCACACGAGCAGGGTTCAGCACACAAACAGGGTTCAACTTTCGTTACTGGCACAGATCATAATTTATGCAGTTATTCCCAACTTTAGCATTTTTGGTTGGTGTGATTCTGTATATTTTCTTTTCACACCTTGCAGAGTTTTGGCTCGGGGATGGAGGGATGAATATTAAATAATGTCGCAGTGAGCTTTGTTTTGATCTGGTACACACATACTGTATAGCCAGTAAAGAACGATTCCTCACATTCATGAAAGATTTATTTTCTGTGCATGTCTCTTCATACACACAAACAACTCGGAGACAAAGGGATAGTTGTTGTTGTTGTTGGCGGCTCCTTGCTGCCCACTGCGTGTGATCCCAGTGATCTCAGAGTTAGAGTGGATTCTTCTCATGATCTCATTAGAAGCTGTTTACGGGCTGTCTGTGAACTAAAAGACCTGTAAATGTGGAGTAGGACGGGTTCCTCATACATGCATATCATCATGTAAATCCCCTATGACATAATCAATTTTTAATTTCAAACAGCCCCTATTTTTAAAATTCATTGGAATGTTCTCTCGCGTTTCTTCTTACATGCGACTCAATGTTTAATGAGTTTCATTTTCAGCTCTCTGTCCCTTTCTGCAGGCACTTTTTGTGCAGATTTCAAGCAACAACAAAAAAAGCAGAAGTTTTGTCCTTTTTGATTTTTATAATCACTTGATTTCACAATGTGCAAATAACTTGGCGTAACCTGCAGGCATGGCGGGGGATTCTGAAGGCTTTGAGATGCGTGTCCACGCTGCATGTCAGCAATGTGCACATTAGTTATTCAGACATGTTAGCATTAGCTGTCTGCTTTATATTTTGATGGTTCTTTGCTACTTCCCAACCGGAAGGAGAGGAGAGGAAACAAGAGGAATCAGCCAATCCCCTTATTTTCACATCTATTGTTTCAAGGGCTTAGGTTTTGTTTTAACATGGGGGGGAGACAATATTATTATATCATTATATTATTATTATGACAGTATTCCCAAAACACTTAAGTTCCTGTTTCTGAAATGGTTAGAAATCATATTTACTCGTGAGAAGTCAGTCTGGATATCCGGTTATATGGAGATATGTTCAATTTTTGCATGCAGTTTAATTTGTCTTCATTAGTGTAATAAAGTTGGAAAGATTCAACGCAACCTGTGTGAGATGTAATCGGCGACAGCATGTTTGAGCCCCCTTATGTTCAGGATTCTTTTACATTTGAGGGGGACAGATCTCCCTCTCATAAGTATTTGGGGGACGGGACATATCCCCTGTACCCCCCCAAAATCTACACCTATGCATTAATTGTTTATGTAGGAAGAGCACCCTCCTCTTGCCTTTCATACTCTGTAGAAAGTTTAAAAAAACCATAAAAACGTTTTATAAAAATGTTTTGGATGTCCATATTAATACTCCAAGTTGGACATAAATCTATCAGTCATAATTTTGGACATTGATGTAAATGATGATTACAGTAATTCCATGAAATCAGTGTGTCTTTCTCCTGATTGGCTCCTCTCACTGAAGATTGTCTAAAGTCTGTCCAATCAGCAGTGTCACCTGGTTGTGGTCGGAGCAGGCGTGTTAGCACTGATCCAAATGTTCAACGACGTCCAGTATTTCTCTTATGGCAAGCCGTGCTGGAAGAAGTATTCATATCCTTTACTGCAGGAAGAGTACTAATACCACACTGTGTAAATACAGATCCTACATTGAAAATGTTACTTAAGTAAAAGTCTAAGTATGTGTTTTGTGTGTAGTAATCAAGTAACTAGTAATTAAAGCTGTTAGATGAATGTAGTGGAGTAACTAAAGTAACTAGTAACTAAAGCTGTCAGATGAATGTAGCAAAGTAACTAGTAACTACAGTAACTAGTAACTAAAGCTGTCAAATGAATGTAGCGGAGTAACTATTAACTAAAGTAACTAGTAACTGAAGCTGTCAGATGAATGTAGTGAAGTAAAAAGTAGAATATTTCTCTCTGAAATGTAGCGAAGTAGAAAGTGGCATGAAAAGAAAAGACTCAAGTAAAGTACAAGTACCTCAACATTTGGACTAAGTACAGTACTGGAGTACATGTACTTAGTTTCACTCCACCGCTGATGGCAAGCAGACGAGAAATCGTTTTAACTGAAAAGCCTTCTCTGCAGATTTAATATCTTCCCTAAAATGCAGCGAGACTGCCACCAGTCAAACTCTCCCAGAAGGTGTGATGGTAACCAGAACCCCACCCCATCCTCCCTCCAGTCCCGTCCCCCGCCGAGTGAGCCCGCATGTCGTCCCCAGGTTGCGACAGCCCCTAATTAAAATGTCCTTCCTTATTATCACCGATTGCCCCGCGCGTTTTTGGAAAACAACTGCAGCGCTGAGCTCTGGCAGTGGCCGGCGACGGCGGCCAGATTTAGACATGTGACACTGGTCTTTAGCCCTCGTCAGATGGTCCCGGTCCGACATGAGAGCGAGAAAAGTGGGGCAGCAGCCGAGTGTCCCCAGCGGACACTGGAACACAGCTCACACACACACACACACACACACTCACACACTCACAGACCGCAGATGGCCGGTGCCCCATTCCAGGGTTAATCAGCCACAAGAAGAAAACACACACACACACACACACACACACACACACACACACACACACACACACAATAAACAAACTTCCAGTCATTACTAGTATGATTTATTCATTAGTGTGTGTGTTGGGAAGAAAGTTTGTCATTTATACAATCTGTGGTGATTTTTTTTTCTAAGAGCTTTACTGGATGCAGGAACCGTCATGAATCCATTAGGACACCATCTTCAATTATTAATAATGTTGAAATGCTCCATCGAAATGAGAGTATTTTTCAAAAAGACTTGTTCTACTCCATTTTCATTCTCAGGCAAATAATACCGGTTGGATGAAGACATTGTTCATTGGAGAAGTCTTATAAATAACTTATCTTATCTTCCGCTATGTCCGTCGAACTCTCAAAACTCGCCTGCTCGGTTCTTTACAAAGAATATGTTTAGGGCATTTCCTCTCTAATTGGGACGTTTTGGGACTGATTGGTGGGATTGCACACAGGGTCGTACACACGGAGATACACTGGTAATAGCCAATGAGGTTTAACCACGTATCAGCTCAATTAAATATCTCAGTTAACTTCATTTAATATTGGATGTGGCGTTCCTTCCTGAGACTATTTAAATTGTCGTTGAATGTATGCAAACAACCCAGAGAGTTTTTCTCCTATCCCAGAATGCACTCTGTGGTGTAGCCAGACCTTTATCGCGCAGCTCTGTGGAGATTGGGCTGGCAATGCGAGACTACTTAAACAGTAAACACCGAATCGGTAAAGATGTGAGCCGTCACACCATAACAACAAGCTGAAGGGAACTCACATGTCCCCTAGAGCTGAAGGCAACTACACAGTGAATTCTAGGTCGTTAAAAACAACAAGCAAGCCCTTTCTAATTAAAGGCCTAGTGCGTAGTTTCTGTCAGCCCCATGAGGAATTCTAAGTAATAACAACACGACTGTTGTTGGGTCCACATGACATAAGCCTTTAGTAATCACGCACCACCCCCACCCCACCTACACACAGTTGCTTGTAACCTGGAGGATTAAAAAACCATGATGGATTCTTCAGAAGGGGTCATTCTCTTCACTCGAGTTTCTGCGTGCGAAAGTCACTGGACGCCACAATCTTCTGACCGTAGCCGTACTGAGACCTCCAGAGAGTTGTGTGGAGCTGATAGTATTAATTAGCTTTGTAGCAACTCGTTTGGTGATGGCTTGAATGGAAACGGACGTTCATTAATATCATAAAGTTACGCAGTGTCCTGTAATTGACCTAATCTTTGAATGTATCTAAAGGGAAACTGCTCAGTACTGCAACATGTTTCTATCAATCATTCATCAGCCAATGTGTGCACTGAAACACGTCAGCCAACAATAAATGATTCATGGGAACATATTGCCTTCCATGAAGCCTTTTTTTCCTAATGTTAGATTAATTCTAGGAACCCTGTCCCACGTCGTATAGAGAGGCAAAAACCTCACTTAATGCTCCTTTTTTTAAAATACCACTGTGCATTTGTAATATTAAAGTCTTTACCCGCTCGATGGACAGATGGGCGGACGAATGGACAGACCGAGTCAGGCAGCAAGACATACAGGCATGTCGGAGGAGGCACGCTGCCGGCTGGCGAGGCAGGAGAGAGGGAGCATCTGCCGGCGGGTTTGAGGAGCAGCCACGGCTTCTGTGAATCAGGAGCTCCCCTGACGCCATTAGCGGGCCAAGAAGGGCCGCGGCGGTGCCAACGGGTCAGGGGAATCACAAATGGTTCAAAAATATCATCACCTAAAAGGGATCGGGGACATCGGAAACCTTTTAATCGGATCACCTGCATAGGATGTTTACAGTTTAAGTCAAATATACACACACAAACACAATTCATTCCTCCGTTGATTTCTTTACAGACCATGCAAAACAACAATATATCCCATAATGCAATCTGACTGACCCAGCTACTCACTGCTACTAATAATGTAGTAATAGTCGCCAGCGCTGGGATGTAACTAAGTACATTTACTCCAGTACTGTACTTCAATCCAAATGTTGAGGTACTTGTACTTTACTTGAGTCTTTTCTTCTCCAGCCAAGTCCGATTGGCTGCAAACTTTAAAAAAAAAAAAAGTCAGCTAGCCCTGGTCAGGAAGCACTGTAAGTGTAGAGTTGGTAGCAACAACACAAGCGCCACAAAGTGATTTTTGAAAGCCAGAAATCTCAGCAGGTGAAGTTTAAGCCATCGGTTTTGGATCAGTGACCCCCATCAACCTTCAACACATAAAGTTCTGCTTATTTTGTCCTTCTGGGCCAATAAAAAAATCTTTTAATATTGCCCCTTAAAGCCTTTAAAGGCTGAGTGCATGTCCGAATTCCCCCAACCCTGAGCCAGAGCTCGCCCGGGTGCTTCTCCTCCCCCCTGCTGGTTATCTACAGAGAGCCACAGAAACCAGAACACGGGTTGGAGGGAGGGGGTGTATTACCAAACACAGCCGCAGCCCATTTGACCACAGGGGAGGCCTGTCAATGGCCCAGATAGTTCTGGTAATTTCTTAGTGTTGACTCTGCTGCTGCTGTGTTTTACATATTCAGAGAGTGAATCAAATATGGGGGGGACTCTGTGTGTGTGTGTGTGTGTGTGTGTGTGTGTGTGTGTGTGTGTGTGTGTTGGATTGTTGGGGCAAGGGGCCGCGTTCTCCTCTGAGGATACGCCTTGAAGTCAAGAAAAAGGCGTAAGGTATATTTGAAATACTGAGGAGTGAGGAAAAGAGAAGTAAACAGGATTAGCGTTATCAGCTTCACTTGCAAGGGAATGCACACACAGACAGGCGTGTGTGTGTGTGTGTGTGTGTGTGTGTGTATACAGTATGAGGATGCAAACATGCACTCACACAAACACACTCACAAGGGTTTGCAAATGAAACATGAATAACTAAAGCAATAAAGCATTCTCTCGACACGCTAGCCTCAGTCAGAGAAATATTACTCTTCCCGGACCATGTGGGCAAATAAGTGTTTTTCCTAATCTAAGTAGTCGAGCATGATTCTCAATGGAATGATAATTGACCCAAATGCTCTTCTTCTGCGAAGGCAGTGACAGCAACTCATGGCTCAGGATGCCGTGGAAGCGCGGGAGGGCGAATATGAGGGAGGCGCCGACACTTCCAGTGCAACCAAACAGGCGATCAGTTAAAATAAAAAAAAAAAATGCGGCGCCCTCGCCACTCAAAACGTCAAGAAAATGAGCGCGTCTGCGTTGGACCCCTTGGCGCGTTGAAGAATGGACGTGATTTTCTGAAAACCTGTTTTCTGCGTGTTTTCTGAATATCAGATATCATCGTTATTTTTTTGAAAACCATCCCCCACCCCCTGTCCCCCACAATACAGGCGGCGGATGGTGCTAATTTCAAAACCATCATCTCCTCCACGCCGAGTTCAGGAAGTTGATTTATAGACGGTGCTTGCGTGAGTTAATTGCAGTGTGCGACACCAATCAGTCATTGGGGAGATTTTCTAAGGCAAGCGGGGATTCAATCCACACCCAGCACAAACAAACAAACAACCATATTCATATCTCCCGTATTTATTTATCAATGTTTTTAGATTGCGGTCTGCCTCCGAGATTGCCCCCCTTATTTTTTTTTTTTTCCCTGCCGAAGATTCAATAAGTTGACAGAAACATTGTCAGCGCCGGGGTGTCGCTTTATATCGCTGCTGCCAACAAATCTGTCTTTGGGAAAAAAATGGAAATGTATGTGTAAAGCACGCCCAAGTGATGCAGAATGCCCCCACCCCCAGCACCCCTCCCTTGTTGGATCCATGAGAGTTGCTCCTCCACAAAATGATCCTTGTTGTGTTCGGAAGCATTCATCTTGATTATAGAGACAGAAATGCTTTGATAATGATCTGCGGGAGACGGTCGTCAGAAGTTTGTCAAAAAGCACTAAATGTCAAATCCCTGCCGGTGGTATCTAACTATCTGGTGGTGTGACACGGGCTGTCTCTCTCTCACACACACACACACACACACACACACACACACACACACACACACACACCTCCCCACCCAGTCTTGGCCAATGAAACGTACTCCTCATTGCCTCCCATGCCTCCTCACTGTATTGCACTGAGAGAGAGATGGAGAGCATGCAGCTGCAGACCAACAGCAGCAGTGTGTGTGTGTGTGTGTGTGTGTGTGTGTGTGTGTGTGTGTGTGTGTGGGGGTCGTCTGGCAGAACACGTATGTTCAGGGACACAAAATCACTGCGGGAAAATGGAAACAGGATTCGGCAGCATTTGTTGCAAAGCCGTCAGAGCTGTTTGTGTACTAAGTGGTTTCCGTTTGTCAAATGTGTTTCTGTCAAAGTGAGTAGAGCAATGTTTAAAGGGGGCTTAAAAACAATAAATCATATCACGGATTGATGTTGAGCTCTCAAAATGATTCCAGTAAACATTTGAAAGTCAACATAAAAGATGCAGTGACGTGGACAGTTTGAACTTGTGTAAAAAAAACAAAAAACGCTTGAGCTTCTATCGGCGCAACAATGTCCCGTAGGTCAAGAAACACGAGCAGTCACAAGTCCAGAGAGGCTGTAAACAAGGCAACAGATTACAGCAGTGGTGCCCAACCTGAGGGTCAGGCCCTGTCAGCGGGTCACAAGATAAACCTGAAAGCTCACAAGACGAGATTACATTAATGGGTGATGTTTGTTTTTAACATCTCACTAATCTTTGCTACTTTAGCATTTTTCCTCAAACGTAGACATTAGGCCTGTAACAATTATTACCTTAGCCTTTAAAACCAATTATTTGAATGAAGGCAGTTTCTTTGTTTAACCGCAATAACTTGTTAACATTAGCTAAGGCTGGTGTTTGGGGATTGTGTTTAGACATGCCAAATTGTAATTATATAAGTAATTTTTGGTCGAACTATGTATTTTTATTATTATTATTGTTATTAATTTTGGCACCACCTAAGCTGAATTTGAAATGAGCCAATAACGGTGGAGTAAAACTGAGAAATGGCGCAAAAAATAACGGGAACAAAGCGCCGTAAGATCTCAGATCTGATGATTGTAGTTAGACTTCTTTAGCAAGTTTTGTGTTTAAGTTGTTTGAATGTTATCTATTTATTATCTGGCATTTTAGACGCAGATATGGAGATAATACTCCAAAATGATGTCAAATAGCTTTATTTTTAAAATATTTTTTTTTATAAATTGACTGACGTCACACTCTTCCACAAACCAACGATAAACTCTGTTTTATATTTACTTAAGAAGAAAAATTGAGCATGAAAGTTCTTTCTTGACCATGACTGTTAGTCTTTCGACACTCTAACCTTTTCTGTTTTGACTCATTTCCATGTTTTGGTCACCTAACGACATCTGAGTCATCTCCATGACAACCGGCCCAGCTCCATTTGCTGATGAAGACCATGAGATGTGACTGAAGGCACTAGAAAAAAGCTAGTAAGTTTTTTTCATTCTTTTATAGCGAAATGCAAAGATCACATTTAGTTAAAAGTTCTGCACAACGCATCACAATATTTTTGACCAAATAGCTCGATAATGAAACCGCAACGATATTGTAGTGTTGACTATTGGTGCTTTCACAAAATATTTACACAATGAGATTTTTGATAAATAATCAGTTATGTGGATATGACTAAGTGGGTAACGGCCAATACAATGACATCATTTTACTGTAATGCAGCCTTTAAAACCAGGAAAAGACAACACTAAGATGAGATCTAGTCTCATATCACAATATCAAAATAATATTAATACATTGCCAGCTCTACTGCAATGTGTCAAACAATCTGCGGTTAAAAAAATAAAATAAATTGGGGTAAGAAAGTTTAAAGTCATAATTGTCAATTAGCCTCGTGCCACGTTTGGTCCGTGTAAAACAAAGCGTGGAGCATTAGGTGTGATAGTCCGGTTGGTTTGGGCCGGTGTGGAAGCTCTCTCAGTCCTGAGCATACATGGCTGAGCGTCTGTGTGACATCATCACCTCTCTCCTTCACTCGCTGTCTGTCAGCTGCTCATTGTTCGCCTTCATCTTAAATATAAGAAACTCTAAAGCAGAACCAGAAAACTTGAGACGTTATAAATGTTGCTCCCTTATTTCTGAGAGCGGAAATGTCGGCCAGTTCAGTCAGATATTGTGATCTCGATCTCGTGGCGTGTGTTCACAGGTTGGTGCGTTTGACAACGTGCAGTGTGAACACAAACCGAGCCAAATGAAAAATTCAATAATGTTGCAACTTCTGGATTGCACCGAGTCCACTGAACTATGGGTGTGAACACCCTAAGATGTAAAATCTTCCATTTCTGCACAGAGAAGCAGGATTGCACAGGTTTATATATTTTCAGTCTGCTTACAGAGTCACCCCGCCACGTGCACGCCGTGCATCCGCTTTATAATTTAAATGTTAATGACATCACAACTTTTCACTTCTTGGGTCTGTGGCTTTGGGAAGAGTCGATCACGCTCGCAAATGGCGGCTGGCAGGTACCAAACAGTAAACGAGTGGAGTTCCTCTTTAGAAATGCTAATGAGGGCTGAAATGTGTGCGCGTGTGAATTCACTTCACAGCCAGGCGGCCGCTGTATATGCATGAGCGCTCGTATGTATTTGCTGCTTCTAAATGAGCTTTCAACACGACTACGCCATGTGACCTTTTACAGGAAACCCTGACTTAATACATAGGATTTAGTTCGTTATTGAGCAACTTTGTGCAACGAGGGCTTTTATTTTGTGACAAGTGAGATCACAAGAAAGCTGAGAAGAGGTTTAAGGGCGTGACTTAGGGTGTAACCTTTTGGGTTGAGAGCTTAGCTCAGGCGCTTGTTGTGTTGCAGCCGAGGAAACAGCGCTTTATTTTACGGCTTTATTTTACGTTGAAAAGGCCCGGTAAAAACTGTAAATACCACTGAATGAAAACAAAATGTTCCTCTCATCTGTGAAGTAAGCGTGTGACACACACACACACACACACACACATACACACCCCGCCCCTTTGGGTGTAGGGAGTGACTCCAAGAGGCTCTTTTGTATGTCTTGCATATACATGTATGCGGACCAATTTCACTGAGCCTACGTGAAGGTTAAAGGAGGGGGGGGGCTTTAACTTTGAAAACCGTTCTAAGTCTAACTGGCGTGTTAGATCCTTCTGTTGTCGGTTTCTAAAAATCTCGACTACGTCAGCCGAGAATCCCGTCGCCCGGCCACCCCTGGTGTTGGTTTTGTCTCGGCATATGGCCGAAGTGGCCGCTGACAGCCTCCCCTGGCTTCCCAGAGAGCAGGCAAACATCTTGAGCGGGTACGAACGTGGACCGAGCCTCCCTCTGGCTGACGTCCAAAACTCTGTCTCACGTCTTCTGGGAGAACAAGAGGAGAAATGGAACAACTGGTTTTAATGAAACAATTACAAGACACTAATTATTATGTTAATGTTTTGCTACTATCATCAGCCACCGCTAACAGCCTCCTGCACCTAGAGTTTCAGAGCTGTGTGTGTGTGTGTGTGTGTGTGTGTGTGTGTGTGTGTGTGTGTGTGTGTGTGTGTGTGTGTGTGTGTGTGTGTGTGTGTGTGTGTGTGTGTGTGTGTGTGTGTGTGTGTGTGTTTCCCGCTAGGTGGGAAGATGGACGTTTTTCAATCGGCAGCCATGTGTACGGCAGGAATGTGTTGAAATGTAAAAAGCCCACAAAGCGCCGGCTGTTGTCATTGAATGTCAGGTACATTAATTCCCATAATGCCGCACGCAAAATAAATTAGCAGCAGGGTTGCCGGTGATTCAAAGCCATCAGTTTAAGTGTGTGTGTGTGTGTGTGTGTGTGTGTGTGTCTGTCATGAGACAGGCCTGGAGGCGAGAACACACATGAAGCACAAAACACACACACACACAAGCAAATAAACACATGCATCACGCAGACTCATGAATACTGTACATGTAAACACATGCATCACTCTGCCCGCTCTGCCTACACACACACACACACACACACACACACACACACACACACACACACACACACACACCATTGTGGCCATTGTTTATGCAGCAGCAGTTGTACATGTGTTTTGCATTAAAGGATAATTCCGCGTTCCTAAGCACCAGGTAGGACGACACACCAAACAGATGCTGCAAGAGTGAAATAAATGCCACTGCAGCGTGTTTTATAGCCGTCGAGCTTCTGAAAGAAACCTGACAAGTTGCATTTCTCCCCCACCCTCCCCCACAATGAGGTTTGTGGCAGGCAGTGTCACCAAAAGTCCCACACACTGTCTAACTTGCTGAAAGTACACAAGTTTTGTAGTAGGCAAAATATAGTACTAGACCCCTTCAGGTATATGGTGTCACATCCTGAGAAGCCATCTTTTGTAGGAGGGGACGGTTTTGCACCAATCAACAACTTCCACATTGAATCCAGTCATAGATTCATAACATTCATTCATATATCCATTACTATAGATGGGTTTAAACATAAATACAACACTCGCTATAGTAACCATCATGATGTATATCATACCAGAGCAATCTATAGTAGATGGATGTTGATTTATGCATAATGAATGCACACAAAAAATAATATAAAGCATTCATAGACAGGCATACTTCCAAAACCTGCTGGTCCATCCATTAATGGATGAAAAAAGAACTAAATATCACAATAATCACAACAAGACTCCTCAGTTAAAAATCAAAGGGCAATAATTTTATACTTTGTTACTTTGTGTGGTAAATAACAAATATCACTGGCCATGAAAGGGAGATTTAGGGGTATATATATAATTATTTTAATTTGATTTATAATATAAATAATTTAGGGATTCAGAATGTGATCCTGCAGGTACAAGGTTCAATACATCTGTTTTTATCCTTATCGCGACCTACAACTCCCAGACAATTATCTCCAGTGCTTCAGCAGATCGAACAGTGAACGCGTAACCTATGCTGACCCTTGGTGGAGCGGATGTGCCGCTGAATGTATCTTTGAACCGTCTCCACCTGCAGCGCCACGCGCCGGAGGATTGGGAGTCACAGGCGAGACGGAGAGCATTTGCTTTGGGACTGCTGTTTCTTGTGAAAGCAGCCAAAACATTTCCTATCTCATGGAAAGTATATATTTATTGGTAAGAAGGAGGGCAGGATAGTTTGGTGGGTGTTCCATTTTTAATGTTTGGGATTCAAATATTGTTGAGATGGATTCAACTTTTAAGAGAAACGCAGCCCAACTGTACAAATATAATTGCCTTTTTGGCATCACTAAGGTTTTTGTCCCTGTTATCGTAGGCTGTTTGTTGACGGCGCTCTCTCGGCCAGGTTTTTGTCTTCCCAGTGGGACTACCTGGCTGAATGATGGGTCAATGAGAGGCGTAACAATGTCCCACACTGTCTGCCATGAATCAGTGAAAGAGGTGATTCATGAACAGCGGGCACTAGGTCTTGGCTCGGACTCTTTGATTGAAACCTGTTTAGCAACAACCGCTAATTTCATTACATGGTGTCAGCGCACACTGAGCGGCTCCTGAAGGGCTCGCTTTGAACTCTCAGGGCCCCGAACAATGACACAGGGCCAGTCAGGGGGGCCTGATGGGAGCGTGAAGGGTCGGCGGTGGAAAAGGAAAAACAAAAACCTCTCCAAAATAAAAAAAAAAGGTTTTTCATAATGCTGAAGTCTGTCAAATATTTTGATGTGTCCCACACACCATGGTGCCGCTCCTCCTGGGCTCTTTGCCTTTCAGGGGGGAAACAATTGACTTTCTTCGCAATCAAGTTGTCGGCCTTCCCGCCTCCGGGCAAAAGCTTTCATGAGGAGCCATGGCTCGCCGTTGCAGCTGTTCCGCTGGGGTTCTTCCCATGGACACCGGGGATAAAAACTCTTTGAGTGAAGCCACTTCAGTTGTGTGGCCTTGCAGGTTTCTTTCTTTCTTCTTTTTTTTTCTTCGCACATCCAAAACTTGGCTCACAGGAAACGTTTGGGTTATTCTTTCTTTGTTGGACGGTGCTTGATCTTCTCTTCTTTTTTTCTCTTTTATGACTTACATGTGACATGAGAGTCACATGACTTACCAAGCATTTTGCTCATTTTGAAAAGGTTCCAGTCAGATTAGAACATCTAAAATATTTTCCGAATATTTCATTGTTTCAAGTTTTTTTCCTCATTCACCCTTCAAACCTGAATTTTCTTACGATGATTGAAGCAGCGTATAAATACCATAAAATCTACTTGATTAACTATATAATGTTGGAAATGTGCGTATCAAATATGATAGTCTTTATTTTAGGTGTCATTCATTTTTAAATATTTAATCAAACCAATTAAAGATTTAAAAGTGTTTTTAGATGTTTAGAGTAGAAATTTGGGTATTTATATTAATCTCTATCACAGTTTTATCTCCGGTAAGAACAATATTTCATGTGTGTGTATTGCTGTGTATGTATGTAACATGATGGTAATTTAAAGAAAGTACATACACGTGAATGATTGCCCAGCAAAAAGCGCTATATGATGCAAAAAAACACGCACATCTAACACATTTCACATTCAAATAATAGATAATGTAATAATTATGCCATGTGTCAGTCTTTACAGGGTTAAGACGAGATTTAGTGTCTAGAAAAGGACAAAAAAATGGACTAGATGATTCAGTAAAATGGACATTTTTGGCAGTGTGTAGCGCTTTTTTTGCAGGAAATGAACATCCTCTCTGACAGAACGCGCAGCCGAACATGCACCATGAAGGTAACTTTGTAAAGTTCACTGCGGATAGAGAAGGCGTATGAATATTCATGAAAAATTACCCGAGCTCGTTGCTGATAGCGGGGCCCTTTCTCTGCCGCAGTATTAGGCCTGTAAAAGAGATGAAAGCCCTGTGAACCATCCCCACTTCCTTCGGCCCTATACTGGGACACAATGGCCAACCAGCCGCTCAATTAGTCTGCCATCTTAGACTGACTGTTTGACAGGTCTAGCTAATTGTTAATCCCGCCATAACTGTTGCTCAGAGTAATTAATCATGTAACAAAGGGGGCTCTCAGAGCGGCAACCCCTACCAGCGCAGATGTGTGTCATACCAGGAAGCCAGAGCTGAGAGGGAGAACGCTGCAGTAAAAAGGTTGTCCAATTTGCTGCAGAGGTTGATCAACCATTATTTAATATTCATTTACCTTTAGCGGTGACGAGTGTCAGTTGTTTCTCCCCAATTGTAAACAAGTGTAAAGTGTGTGCGTGAGATCTCCTGGCTTATGTAAATGCATCTTCGTGTTCCAGGGGTCAAGGCCCATTCATCATTGAAATGAACAACATTTGCGTTGATGCAAATGGGGGATGATATTGTTCAAAATTACAGGGAGACTTGTGGAATTTGTCAATGAAATAGCCTTGGAGAGAAATGGTTGCTAGCACACAGTGTGTTCACTGGACTCCACTAAATGTCCATTCTGCTTAGTTTCAAACTGAGTTTGTGTCTAATCACACCACCAAGAACGACTCAATCTTATTCCGAGTCCGTTCATTTATCTGTAACAGTCCCACAAGAAAAACTAAATTGACTTTTTATAACCTTGGAACCAAATTATGTTCGGAGACCAATACGACCCTAAAAAGGCCTTTGAGTTATATTTTGATGGGAATTCATTGAGATGGACCAACAAATATTCAATCTTCATTTGCAGCACCTTTGGTGGTGGCGGACCGCAGTTGTTTCTCCCTGATGTGACAAGTGTAAAGTGCGTGCGTGGGATATCCTGGCTTATGTAAATGCGTCTCCGTGTGAGCCCCACAGGAGCCCGGTTCCAGGGGTCAAGGACCATTCATCATGAGACAGGAGTGTCATTTTCTCCACTTCATACGCAGGCAGCTGCTTAAGAAGACCAAAAGAAAAGGAGGTATTCTTTGAGGGGTGGGGGAGGGAGAAAAGGCAGAGCCAAGCACAATCCAGGCTTCAGAGGGGAGATGGCAGGGAGGTGGAGGGCGAATAGTGAATACAAGGTGCCACTGTGTCAGAAATTCAAATGTGAGCCCAACCGGTGATGTCATTCACCTCCCCAACCCCACCTCGAAGTCACAAGACCAACAGCATTCCTGGGAAACGGACACAAAGGACCACCGTGTTTCGCAACACTGACTCATTTTGTTGTGACCCATAAGTAATTTTTATTTTTTTCCCTCGGTGTGTCCAAATGATGATTAATATCTGTTTTCTATCTCCATGCCGAATGGTCTGCCGCGGCAAACAAGAGCACCTCTTGTTCGGATGAAAAGAGGAATTCCATGCTCCCAGGCTTATGGGCTCTCATAAAGGCCAAATTGGATAATTTGAGGGGAAAATGGACAGAGGTCATATCTCATCTGCATCTTTTTTTTCTTCTTCTTTTTAGATTTAAAGATAAGTCATGCAAGAGAGTTGGTGGCTATGGACGGCTCACAGGCCTTTTCTGGACTGCCAAGAATGTGTTAGGTGTTGTTTTTTGAACATCACAATAAAAGCTCAAACTGCTGGGACAAAAGAAGATTAAAAAGTCAGAGCCATCATAATCACCGCTTGAAAGTCTTCCTAATTTTCCAACACTGTACCAAACGTCGTTGTCCCTCTGCGAGTAACAGTCAGCGCTACAAACACGACAAGAGCTGCTATTGCTACGGATAAAAAAAAAAAAAAAAAGAGGAGAAAAACCTGCTGATTTGAGCGACAAAAACAAAAGCCTTTCAGGGAGCCACTGGCTGTCCCGCCGGTCGACCCACCTCCGCCGCCACCGCTCAGGACCAAAGCACAATACCACACACAGAAACCTGCAGACAATAAACAGAAACAGTAGGAACCCTTCCCTAATTTGACTTGCTCCACAGGTGGTCACCAGCTGCTTGCAAACAGGTTACTGGGGGCCCCAAAGGAAGAGCGGGGGGATTTCCATTTTAAAGTGGAACAATAGGCAACCGCTCAGGTCCCAAAATCAGGAGGGTCTCTTTTTTTAATTCAGTTTTTTATTGGCACTGCCTGGAGGTAAATCTCAGCTCCGCGGCAGCAGACAGTGAGGGCTTTTGTCTCTACGTCTGTGCACCGAGATGGGGGCTATCAGAAATTCCCCCTGTCTTAGTTCACATGATTCAATGAGTGCCCTGTGTGTCCGTCCAAGGACTGTTCTTTTCTTGTCTATTCATGTCGTGGACCGGAGGGAAAGACCCGGCTACGCTTACGGCTGGAGGCCTGCTTTTACTCATGCAAGGAGACAACAAACTCTGCAAAGTTCATGTAACTCCTAATTACATGGCTTCGACCTAGTGAATGGTGCTTCAGTCAAGCTAGAATGTTTGAGCAATGGCCATTCTTCTTACAACCTCTTAAATTTGCTACCGTACCTTAGCAAATCTCCGCTTCCACATTCATCTTTTTGCCTCTGTAGCAGCTACCAAAGATCCAGATAAACACATAGTCTTTTGTCTTTTGGCCCTGGCTGAAGATTGGGATACAGGCACATGGTCAGATTCTTGTGTCTCCACACAAATGGAAGATGATTCTGAGCAGAGGATGTCTTGCAGGCAGAGGGGCTTTTCCAATAATCTCTGACTAGATCATGTACATGGAAACCCAGAGTGCACTCCCGAGGCAGAAACAGACACCTGACCGCCCGAGAAGAGGCTGTAAGTTTGCATAAGTAATTGTTGGAATGCAAATATGCAACATCTCTCTGAAGGAATATGGGACAGGCTACATAAATATGGAAAAGCCTTGGAAAAGAGTTGAATGTCTAGGTTTCTCAACTCAAATTTTCAGAGATGGTAAAAACTGCACAGCATTTAAATAATCCAAGACTACCAGACATCAAACTCTACTGGCGACCACTGGGACTGCAACACCAACAGATCTCTGGCACATGGACTGAAATGAACAACAATTTGTTTTATGCAAATGGAGAATGATATTGTCCAAAATTACAGGGAGAATTGTTGAATTTGTCATTGAAATAGCCTTGGAAAGAAACAAGTTTTTCTTGGCAATAGCAGGAACGGAGGTTGCTGGCACAACAGTGTGTTCATTGGACTCCACTAAATGTCCGTTCTGCTTGGTTTCAAACACTTTCCGTCTAATCAAACCACACATCTTCCAAAAGTGAGATAGAACAAGAACAACTTAATCTTATTCTGAGTCACTTCATTTATCTGTAACGTTCTCACAAGAAACTAAATTGACTTTTGTCACTTTGTAACTAAATTATGTTTGAAAGCAGCAAAAAGGAATTAAAATTAAGATTTTAGAAGCGTCCATTTCCATCGATGCTGCTCTGTCTAAAGTCCCCACTTTCCTTGTGTGTGTGATTGGCTGCTTGGTCGGCCCGTCTCACCGATCGCATCAAACATCTAATCGTTGGCTTCCAAAGCATCATTTTATACACCTTTTTTTTTAAATTCACCCTATAATAGTTTATTGAGAGCTTTGGGGCTTGACTTATGGAATTCTAGACAAAAAAAATGACACTGTCAAATCGAAATGTGAAGGAACCGTAACCAGATTAAATCCCTTCTTAAAACTTTCTTTTATAGCAAAGCATTTCTGAATATTTAGTGTGTGTGTGTGTGTGTGTATTTCGTAGTTTATGATACCTGTTTTTTGTATTTTACTTCATTGTTATTTGTTGTGTTCTTGGTTTTTATCTGCTGTTTTTCTGGAAAGCACATTGTAACCACGTTAAGGAAAGTGCTACAGAATTAATTATTATTATTATTATTTCGTGCTGTGGCGGCGGTGGTGTGCTATTCCTGGGGTCACCTTAAACTACGGTCAGGGTGTTGAGCTTCTCTTCTCCTCAGTGTACAAAAATAAAACTTTCATCTCCCTCATCATCGCATCCCGAACTTGCCCCCGACGTCCCTTCATTTAAATTCACACAGCTGATGTTTGTTGTGAACAGGCGCTGTCAGAGAGGATAAAGAAAGGTTACCTGGTGGCTGAGAGCGAGACGCTTTACACCAGCAGATTTATCCACACTGATGTTTTGATGTCACCGCCGGCTCCTCCGGGCGCTTTTGCTGTTGTAACGAACTCAAACCCCAATCAAATCTTTGAAGTAGTCATGTGTGCACAAGCGCCGTCTACCTTAATGCTAAATAATTAGCAAGCGAGCACACAGCTCACTGGGATTGCTACCTCAGGGCTAAACTTGCTTTTCCTGCTTTGATCATTACGTTAATTAAATCTGGCTCCCTTGACAGGTCGGGGGGCTAAAAAACAGGTAGGTGTCATAGCCACCTCTGCGGAGACAGAAGCACCTGGTGTGTGAGCGCTCCAGCTGTCAGCGGCGGTGCCTTAAGAGTCAGACGGCGGTGGCGTTAATTCGAACCGATGTCCCAAAAGGGGAGGGGAGGGAGGAACAACTCAATTGTAAGACACCCCGATTCTCCGGTCTGGAGGCGGGCGAGGCTGCAGCTTTGGCCAGAGGAGGAAAGAAGTCATGTTGTCAGACCTCAGTGTCAGCTCGCGTCATAACCAGCACCCGAGGGGCAAATTAGAAGTGTGTTTCCAGAGATGTGTCAAAAGTGTTCTCGGTCCACATCACAGCAGAGGAATCGTGCAAACAGGGACCTAAACCAAAGTCAAATGCCAAGGGCAGCCAAAACAGGGACTCACCTATGATTTATTTATATCAAAAAGGCTCGAAACTATGCATCACGATTCATAGTTGGTGTACAAACATTGCACCAAAGGCCGCAGGTCACATAGGTGTAAGTTGGGTTTCAGAAGTGTATTGTGTAGTGTAAAGGGCCAGCACTCATTTGGTTTCGAAACTCTACCGAGACCTGACGATTGCACAGTAAGACCTGAAAGAGACCTGCTTTCAAATCACCTCAGACCTCGTCTGGAACGTGAGTGTTTAGAGAGATTTCACGCATATTTCAAGTAATTTGTAGTCTAAAGCAGGGCCCGGCCGTGGCGTAGGTAGTGTAGGCAATGGCTAGGGCTGCCGGCACTGCAAATGAGTAAAGTATAAGTTGATGATAAGAAAAAGATGGCTATTACATTGAAAGAATAACCCTAAAAAAGCGACAAAACTGCTGACAAAGTGTCAAATTTATAAAAATTGACCAAAACATTGGTAAATTGGAAAATGTAGAAAAAGAAAAGGCTGAAAAACGTCAAAACAAGTGATAAAAACAGCTTAAATCTTGCCTAGGGCACCAAATATGTTAGGGCCGGCTCTGGTCTAAAGCCAATTAGCAGGAACATGAGACAACTAGAGGGTCCTCTGCACTCCAGCTGCAGGTTCATCAGCCCAAACATTTCCCTGATTGTTAATATTTCAAGTCTGCTAAAAAGAAAAAACAAGCGTGTCTTCTCTTAACCCTCATACTCAGGCTGGAAGAGACCCTCTTCCTCTTCTCCTGCACAGAAGCTGACACAGGCTGCAGGGCAGAATGATCTCCCCGTCTGTGATGAAAATAAGGCAAATGACATTAATTTCATTTGAAATCATTTGGATTGTGTTTGTTGGATCAGCTCGAAAAAACAACTTTCTGTGTGAGCCTGCGGCCTTTCCTCCACATCGTCATCCAGCGGCCCACACCGCAGAGCATTCAGTAGTAATTAGTGTCTTCAATATGTTTAACCATCCCACATACCTGTTTAATCAAACCCTTTTCTGGGCATGTATTCAACCTTCAAAGGCAGCGTTTGGAAAAAAAGGACTCGGAAAAACACAAAGCGAGTCGTCTGTGAAGCTCCTTTTGATCTAGATCATTAACGTTTTGGAATCAGAAGTTGACATGAGGCCCGGTTTTGTTGCTGCACTCCTGGATGCGTTTCTGTGCGGTGGAAGTTGAAGATGTTTGGAAAATTGCTCCGATTATAGTGTTCATGTGCCATTTGATACCGGTTCCAAGAACAAGGGAAGCCTCAGCCAAAACCAGACTACACCAATAAGAGCTGGCGGAACTGGCCGTCCTTTCATAGACCACATGGTCTCTTTACCGGAGTGGACACATTTTATTATCATGGTAATCGACTTTGTAATTTTGGTGTGAACAGCCCCACCCTGCTTCATTTACAATGGAGAGATCTTGACACAATTAAAGCCAAGTGTATCCAGGAACAATAGTTAACTAGAAAGGGCAAATGAACTGGAATCTGAATATTTGAAAGGCTACAAGTTTGTCGTCAAAAAACTTAACATGTCAGTAAACCTATCAGTATTTGCTGCCATTTGACCATTTTGTAGAGCAGTTCTTTACAGCTTGGATTAAACCCGTCACTACACTGATACAACTTGTGAAACGTGCTTGCTGTCAACATACATTAGCTCAAGGTTTGGCTGTATCCATCAAAGATCCATTCCAATCGTGGAGAAGTCGTCGCTTTGAAGGATGCGTTCAAAGCAAGCCGAAGGGAGTTCTTCATCGGTCTCCAACAGGAACATCAAGTGATGACGACAATACGTTCTTGGACTTCACAAAGATGGCTCGGAGAGAGACGGACGGGCCTGCCGCACAGAAGCTCGCTCCATCTCCAAGAAACCTTTTTAAACGTGAGCCCCTCCTCGTCCAACCTCTTTGAGTCAGATCCTCTGTGCAACGGACGCATCAAAAACTGAAAAAAAACAGCGCTCATCACATCAACAGACTCTCTTGCCTATTTCTGTCTCTCTCTCTCTTCAAGGCCTTGAAGTGGTGCGGCGCCCGCGGCCAGCGTTTCTAAAAAATCACAAGAAATTCATTTCCTCCCCTGGATGGAAAATAACAAAGGCATTCCTTCATGACAGGGCCCACTTCCTGTCATCTGCAGGCCACAAGTCAACTGATCTATTAATAGAAACCTCTTCCTCTTTGCTGCTTTTATCACAAACAGACTGCAGAAGTCCCATCAGGTGATTTGATTAACGAATTACAGACAGGGCAGGAAGTCTGTGAGCAGTTTAGGCAAAGGTAGAAACAGATACTGTGCAGTGTGTTTTTTTTTTTTTTTTGAAGAGGGAAATGCAGTAGTATACACCATTAAATATTCAGTTAGATTACTCTTTACACAGTAGCAGATTTCTGACCTAGTTCAGAGTAATTAGGTTTACACTGTGCAGCTACTTTAGTAAACAAGGATCCTGGTGAGATAACTTTGCAGCAGCTCTCCATATCTTGGCGCAGAGCCTCAGCGGGGATTATCTTCGATCTGAAGGAGATACCTATCTGTTATGTTGATGTTTCTGCTTTTTAATAATAGCTCCTCGTCCCACCGGGGAAGCACAGAAAGAGCTCAGTGTGCCAAGATCTTCCACGATGCGTTTTTTAGTATCTTGATTGTCACTGGTACTGTATAAACGCGTGGCTCTGTGTTCAAATTGTCTGTTTGAGCTGCGCTGTCTCAAAGACCTAAATGGCCGTTATAAAACAATATTTAATATATTATGTTAAAACTAGAGCTGGCAATCAATTGTAATATTTAATCGCACGATTTTTTTTCTAAATGTACATTAATAGGGCTATTTTTTGTGGTGGTGGTGTTTGAGACTCAACGTACTCCGGTATCGCGGTTCACAGTGACGTTACATGAAGATATCTTTAGTTTTGTGGAGAGAACCGTTTGCTAGGGCTTTGAAACTGAACTTTCCCTTCAAAAGACCCTTTTCTTTATCCATTGTTGGTTTTAAGGGTCTTGGGCTGCTTGTTAATAACCATTGATTTAGTTAATAGTGTAATAGTCTGTCACTTAGAACTGGAAGTCTGGATCAGGTTCACCCTCTGACATCCATGGCGCTGACTGTCTCCTTCTTGGCGTGCTCAGTGTTGGGGGACGGCATCACTTTCTCCCTCCCACGGTGGGTCTCTCCGTAGATCAAACCGGAGAGGTGCTTCTGTCTGCCGCAATGAGCCAGATGGCGGGTTTGGTGACACCCCCCCCCCAGATGTTATCACGGGTTTTCACTTTTTACAGTTTTTGCTAGCCATCCACAATGCATGGATGTACACAGCGGCCTTGATTTTCCAAACTACGGTACAGCCCGATGCCCAGATAACATGCATTAATTGCAAAGGAATTTGTGTCAACTTGTAACTTTTGAACGGCCTACAGTTAAAACACACAGCATTTTAAGATTGTTGTTCATAGCCTCTTTCTGTTTTCAAAGTTCGTCCTGAAACACGGTGGTTACTTAAAGGATTGTGTCATGCAAATGACATTAAAGCCATGCAGATCAGGTTCTATTTGGACAGGTTTTGACATATCAATGCCAGGAGATTTGAATCTATTGGAAGCAATCTATCCAAATGTGAAATCAACCAAGCTAAGTGGAGTGTGTGTGCGTTCAATGCCAAACTCCTGCACTGAAATATCAAATTACAAACTCAGTCTTTTCCATTGTCCTGGTATGAGCAATGTATGCAACGTATGCATGTGGATGTGCATTCACGTTAAATGGACATGCCATACTCTCTCATCCTCTGCAGTGTAAACACACATGAACGTGACACAAAGTCTGGTCTGCGACACTCTACAATAGATCCGTCGCCCATCAGCGAGCGCGTGCAAACTGTCAGGCAGACAGACTGTTGGCCCGTCCATCCCAACAGTCGATTGTACACTAATATCTCGGGGCATCAGCAGCTATTCCAGAAGCAGAACTAACAAGTTAAGCCCAAACATTGGGTTTGCATGGCAGTGGGGGGAGTTTATATGAATGTGTGTGTATGTGAAAGGGGGCGTCATGCATACATCAAACAGAGACGGTCGGTCAATATTGGGGTATGGAGAATCAACACGCTTTTTATTTTTTTTATTTTCAAAAGGAGAGGCTTATGCTGAAACATCACAGTGCCAGTTTGCCGCTGCCCGAGCGTTTCCCGAGGCCCGGATCGCCGTTTCTCATTTGTTGCATTAGCGGGGAAATAAAAATTTCCCTGAGCAAGGGAGCTGTCTTTGCATACAAAACAAGGCTGTGTGTAATTTTCAACAGGGAAAGACGGGGAAATGAAAGTGCACGAAGAGGGGGGGGGGGAAGGGAACGAACACATTTAGGAAATTAGCATTTTTTGAAATAGTGTGCTTAAAGAGCCATTTTCCTGATATTAAAATGAGTAGCGTGAGGGTTAGAGGTTGGACTTAGACATGAAGAAGGTGGAATGTGGCACATCATTTGATTATTTGCATGGATTTCATTTACCTGGAGGCACTTTTCTTTCCTTGCTTTCACTCAGAAAAAAGCTTCAATTTGACCCATTTTTTTCCTCTTTATCTCACCTGAACTGCAACTTTTCATGGTCATTTATGTATGAAGTGAGTCTCATTAGGGTGTAAATTTGGGAGCGTGCATAGCAGCTTGTGCCATTCAGTATAAAGAGAAGAATAAAAAGCATCTCCACCCCAAAACAGACTCCTACTTTTACTCGCACTTCATTTTTTTTAGAAGCCCAATTGAGCTTTATTGGCCAATCTCCGAAGTGCAAACACACACTAAACAGCCATTCCTCTTGAAAATATTAGCGTCTGTGCTGATTGTCGCCACCTGCGTTTTCACACAGGCTACTAAACAGATGCAACAGAACGACTTTCGGTGTAGAAAAGCACAGCTGAGATGTGGCGTCAAATCTGGCAGAAATGCAACAAGAATCTGTCTGATCGAATGTGAACGTCTCTCAGCTGAAGACATGAAAAAATATCCAGTCCCTGCCCACAGTGTGAGATCATAGAAAACACCTCCAACTGCTGCATGTGGCCCAGACACAAAATAGTACACTGCTGGTCAAATAAAGTGCAGGAGCTGCCGGGCGTGATGTGAACCTTTTGTTCTCAGAAAGATTTATGACGGAAACTAATACTGTTGTCTGTGTCCGATATGTGGATCTTGGGAGACATGAGGTCATCTTTAAATATTTCTTTCACAGTTGGAACAAAACTAAGCTTTTTTGGTGTTTCTGTGAAATGTTTCTTTCATGCCTTTAGTAACAAACAGTACTTTGTGGTAAAATTACAGTATACTCAGTTTTTTTGTAACTGTTAAAGTTGCTATATGTAACTTTCAGTTTGTTGATTCTAGCGGACGCTTTGGACAGAAGCGGAGTGTTTTTACCACACCTGCTGTCTGGAAGAATTTCTTTACGATGCTGTATTGTCCACTGTAGATTAGTATTAGATTAGATATTACTTATGTAATATTTACTTTGGTAAAAGTAGAAGTACCACAGTGACGAACCTACTTAACTAGAAAGTAAAAAGTACCTAATTTTAAATATACTTGAAGTATTAAAAGTAAAAGAACTTGCATAATGATGTATTTTCTTAATGGAGGGATGGATGGATAGATATCAGAATAAAACAACAAAATCTAAACTGTGGTCCTCTATGTAATGGACCCCCCTCTCTTTAGGGAGTCGCTTTTTGAGACGAATATTCAGGAAATGAAAACCAGGCTGTAAACCATCCGTAAAGCCTCAGATCAGCTGAGCTCTCATCTCCGCCTGTAGCAGCAGCAGTCAGGGCGCCGCCGGCGGGTTCGGCAGCTCCACTACCCTGCAGAGAGCTACGGGGATCACCGTCACCATCCCTCACCTGCTCACCCACTCCCACGTCAGTTGTAGTTTTGGCAGGAGGAAACTGTAACGGAACGTTGTATGTAGTGGAGAAGAAAGTATCATAGTAGCTGCCAAATGTATTGAAGTAAAAGTCAAAAGTATGCACTGTTGATTCTACTTAAGTACAGATACATGACAAATGTACTTAAGTACAGTAACTATTCCACCACTGGTCGTTATGAATGTTTTGCTCAGACAGAAAATCATTCATTTCTGATAAGAGGATACGTTACAGATGCATCGTTGCCTTTCAAGTTCTGCACACAGTCTCCGTTTGTTGAAAGCCCAACAAATGGGGACCGACTCGGGTTTTCACCAGCAGTCACTCTCCCTTTTAACTCTTAGTAGTTCTTCGTCTAATTTCCTTTCTGTGATGGCCCTGCCCCAGTATCAGCCTTAACTACTAGCGGTGGGAATCTGCTGGCCACCTCACCATTCATTCTGATTCAGAGGCCAACGATTCCATTCCAAACTTTATTGATGCACATTTCCATGCAGGATTTAAAAACATATACATATAAATCTGAGTTTGTTAGATTTTGACATATGCAGTATTTGTCACACAAGTTTTAATGAAATGTTTTGTCTACTGATGTTATTGTGTAGACAGTCCATGCTTAAGCCTTAAACATGCTGAGTCAGCTTCTCTGTGATCTTCCATGCCAGAGGCTGAGTCATGTTAAAGGTGGAGAACAGGAAACACGAGGTGGTCACACGTAATGTGATGAAGTAGATCAACAGCCTTCATGTGTTTGGCTTAATTACTTTATATATGTCTTATTAGATCGTGTGTGTATATATATATATACTAAACTTATTTATTTGTCCTTTTAGTCATTTTGTGAGTTTTTGTTGTCCATTATCCTGTCGCTCTGTTTTCTGGTTTGTACATGTCTGGAGACAGGAAACTTTAAATAAAAATCAACACATTTAAAATTAATAATTGATCAGAATCGAGCATCAAAATGTTCTAGAGAGAATCGTGATGCATGTAAGAATTGATTTATTTTTTCCCCACCCCTAATAACTACAGCTGATAATTTCTAATGTTACATTAGAATACAATTAGGCCATATAAAGAAATCTCCTGCTACCTTTTACCTGGCTGCACAGGCTTCTCTGATGTAACAAAGAAATCTGTCACCCATCACAATGTGTGACTGTGGGGCAGAAGCTTTATTAACAACTATTTAAAAATGGCGTTCTTTTCACTGTTAGTCTTGTTTGCTGTTTTAGGTCATTTATGATTATCAGATCAAAAGTTACAGTTTGAGAAACCTTTACAAGTTACATACACTGTAGAAGGATTCTTACAAAACCTGTCACATTGCATATATGTAGATGTGCAAGAAGGTTAAAGATTTGTGGCGGTTTGAGCTTCGCTGGCCGTTTGAAAAGGCGACACACTGCCGTGAATGAAACGCTCTCCCTCCACCTCTCCCTCCACCTCTCCCTCCTGTCATGCCAAATTGTGTTTTACAGCATCTGTTCATTATAGATGGCCGGCATGATGGATATGGTCATAATATTAATGTAAGACTGACACAGCGGAGACATGAATCATGGCCGGCTTTATTTCAAAGACGGCGTTCCATTGGCCCGCCACTAAAAAGTGATATATAAATGTCAACGAATAGCAGCCGTAAAGCTCTATGAAGTACATTTGATGACGCATTTTCTCCATTATCAACCCGCCGTTATTTACTAATGTGTCTTCTTCATGTGACAGCAGCTGTGGACGTTCACGTCGGTGTCACTTGCAGATTGTGTACTTAAAGACTCCCATTGTACCTTTTGTCTCTTCAGGTGCTGCCGGCTCCGCGGGGAGAAGATGAAAAGGTAAAAGATGTTCTCGTGTGTAGCGTGCGCCCTTTGGTTACGGAGGTCCAGGAATGACTTTAAATTGAAAGCATTCAATCAAATAGAAAGTTCATTTCCCATATGTGTATGTCAAACTCAATTTCTCTAAGTGCCATTGTGGAAAATAAGAATCACATCCAGGGCCAGACATGTTTAGTTTATTGACATGTTTTTATTTTGAAAAAGTCAACTGACTGTATTATTGCATGTTTCATATAGGCTTCTCACTTAGTTTGGGCGACGCAAAGGAAAAAAAGTAATTAAGCCATCAAAGAAAGAAGCAATAAAAAAGGTTGAAAAAGCGACAAAAACATCTGAAAAAACGATTGAAAACGGAAAAAAAACTTCAGAAAAAGCTACAAACACTAGGTTGGCAAAAATGTATTGTAGACTTTAATATGTGGGCCAGATCAGTAGCTGCGAGGGGAGCCGGGTTTGTCCCATACTTGGTGTATATAGCCTCTATCCAACCAAGTAGTTACAGGAAGAGTCTGCTTCTAAACAACACTACTAATTACAGCAGCACCCCACCTCCCGGTGGGGTATGTAGCCAGCAGCACCTGCACCTCCTCGGTGGGGTACGTGGCCAGCAGCACCTGCACCTCCTCGGTGGGGTACGTGGCCAGCAGCACCTGCACCTCCTCGGTGGCGTCCGTGGCCAGCAGCACCTGCACCTCCTCGGTGGGGTACGTAGCCAGCAGCACCTGCACCTCCTCGGTCGGGTATGTAGCCAGCAGCACCTGCACCTCCTCAGGGGGGTACGTGGCCAGCAGCACCTGCACCTCCTCAGGGGGGTACGTGGCCAGCAGCACCTGCACCTCCTCGGTCGGGTATGTAGCCAGCAGCACCTGCACCTCCTCGGTGGGGTACGTAGCCAGCAGCACCTGCACCTCCTCAGGGGGGTACGTAGCCAGCAGCACCTACACCTCCTCGGTCGGGTATGTAGCCAGCAGCACCTGCACCTCTTCAGGGGGGTACGTGGCCAGCAGCACCTGCACCTCCTCAGGGGGGTACGTGGCCAGCAGCTAGGTCACTATTCATAAAAAGGGAAAAGACCGTTCCTTGAAGTAGGAGCTGAAAGAGTTACAGGAACTGCGGTCAGAGGAACTTAATAATCCCCAAATTGCTCCAGTCGGGACACGAGAAAAGAGTTCTAGGAACGTTATGTTGTAGCAACTGCAAAAAATCCCTCTGGTCGGAAAGCAGCTTATGATGTATGAGAATGGGTCGTCATTCTTTTCAAACCATGAAGCGGGTGAAAATACTCCGGGGAAGAATGTAAAGAAGCTGTAGCTCTGTGGTTTAACCATTTATTGTTTATTTGACTCACATTCATTTGCATTATTCTTCTCACCACTTTCTTTTATTTTCTTGACATTTGTTGTTGGCAACAAATGTTGTGCTTGGCCTTTCCAAACTATTCCATATGGCAGGGTTTGGCACCTGACATAAGCTACACTTTAAACTTTGAAATTTGATTTGAGCTTTGGCAGTCCATACGAGTGCATCATGTTTATTTAGTTGTAAATGTAATGTTCAGTTAATATGATGATCTGAGTTGGACTTCCATATCAAGCTGTCAGTGGAAGGATAAGAAGCATGATTTGCTGATTGAGTTAGCATCAGTGTCACATTTTTTCTGCATGATTGAATGCGCTGGTGTTGAAAGTTTGGGGCTGTGAGTCCATGTTTAACTTTTCTGAAACATCAAGCATCAGATTGAACTTGTATGTTTTTTGACAGCGTTTTCCCTCGGGTGGTGGAATACCGAGGTCCCGGGATAATTGGTATTGAGAAAAGCGACAAAAACATTCAAAAAAAGAGACAAAAATGTTAAATAATTGTTGAAACAAACCTTAACGTCAAATAGCAATCAGAAAAGGAAGGAAAAACTTTTGCAAAAAGTGCCAAAAATATTTAAAAAAATAATCTTGAGCAAGAAAACCTAAACAAAATGCATCAAAAACTGATAAAAAAAAATGATAAATGCCACAAAACACATAATGAGAAACAGAAACGTCTGAAAAAGCCCTGAGTGGCTTATTGGGGGATTTAACCCCATTGGCCCTGTAAATTATGCCTTCAAGAAAATGTTACAATTTCAATAAGAAAAAACAATTTCCCTCATTCATTTTGTGGTTAATGTAAAATTACAAAATCAATATTTATTTTTATGTTATAAGATTTAAAAAAATTCTAACACAAAGTCAAACGAGATCCTCACATAATTGTTCATGTTCAAAAACCTTTCATGTCCTTCTAGCTTTTTAATTTTCATCAGATAAGATATTGTATTTGCATCAATCAGTGTCCGTGTTGAACTCGGTCGGCTTGAACAGTTGAAATCAACATCAGACTGTAACAGACTGAAGAGCCGGCGGAGTCTTCAGGATTTCATTCCTCAGACTCCGGTGTGACCGACGTCCTAAAGACGCCAAACGTCCACCTCAGCCTGTGATTGGCTGCTCGTCTGTGACGCTGGG
The DNA here is from genome assembly GCA_013375575.1 of Percina caprodes. NCBI lineage: Eukaryota > Metazoa > Chordata > Actinopteri > Perciformes > Percidae > Percina > Percina caprodes. Next base: position 86,241 of record JABXJD010000201.1, on the reverse strand, counting down.
AATGGGCAGAAGGTTCATGTCAGTTAATGGCATGATCACTGCTACTTAAGTGTGTGTGTGTGTGTGTGTGTGTGTGTGTGTGTGTGTGTGTGTGTGTGTGTATGTGTGTATTCAGTAGTGTATTCAAATCCTTTACTTCAGTACTAATACCACACTGTAAAAATACTCTGTTACAAGTATAGTAACTAAAGCTATCAGATAAATGTAGTGGAGTAACTAGAGTAACTAGTAACTAAAGTAACTAGTAACTAAAGTAACTAGTAACTAAAGCTGTCAGATGAATGTAGGAGTAAAAAGTAGAATATTTCTCTCTGAAATATAGCGGAGTAGAAGTAGAAAGAGGCATGAAAAGAAAAGACTCAAGTAAAGTACAAGTACCTCAACATTTGGACTGAAGTACAGTACTGGAGTACATGTACTTAGTTACTGTGTGTGTGTGTGTGTGTGTGTGTGTGTGTGTGTGTGTGTGTGTGTGTGTGTGTGTGTGTGTGTGCGTGTGCGTGCCATCCTGCATCATCACTTGCCCCGGCTTTCTTTCCATCGTCGTGTCATGAGAACAATCTTTGTCTAATATTTTTCCATGACATCGAGTAATGTAAATTACTACGGGGGTGTTGGTATGTAGTCTGTAATTACACATCACCCCCCTCCCTCCGTCACTCCCCGCTCCTCCTCCTCTTCTTCTTCTTCTTCTTCACTGCGGAGCGTCGGCGGTTTGTGGTGCTCGGGCCTGGCTGAGCTCGCTCCGCGGCTCGCTCCCCCTTTGGAAGACGACTGCTGCACCCTACAGTTTAAAAGGCGTCCCTCACTCTGTCTGGCTGAGCTGGATCAGTCAGAAAGGACTTATCACCAGGTTCACCAGCACTCACTAGGAACTAGCTTTGGTTTGATGCATGCATGTAAAGATACAAAAAATGAATGTGAAATAAGCAATAAAAATAATAAAAAAAATACAGAAACAAAAAACACAAACATATATCTAAATAACATTAAGAAAGACAAAAGATGCTGTGTGGATAAGGGCAGGATGTGCAGGAAGTATCTCACTAATGTTAATTGTTTTAATTATAGAATCAACTGAAGCTTTTTGGGCATCATAGGGACACAAATATCAATCAATCATCAATCAATCATCAATCAATCATCAATCAATCAACCAACTACTACTACAATCATACTTTACACACAAAGGTCATGCAACACAAAGTGCTTCACATTGTAAAAACAAAGGACCCCCCCCCCACACACACACACACACACACACACACACACACACAGTCTGGTTCCATGATGCTCTAAATTGAATATCAAAGGCCAGAAAAGCCTTAATATTCTATAAGAAGATTCTGAATATTTTGGATAACAATACTTAAGACGGACAAATATTCTTTTTATAGTTTTTATGAGCCAGTGGTTTAATGCCCTGTGTCAAATAACTGAATTATGTTTATTAATAAGTCTTTTTCTATTTTACAAAAATATCAACTAAGCACTAACACACAAAAGCAGAAATGCACAGTTCTGCCGTCAGTGTGAGCACAATTCTTTTCCAAAATTTAAGAGAAAACACTCACACACACATCCACACAGAGGGACACACACACACACTCAGATGATTTCAAATCAAACTGTGAGGCCCAATAAGCAAGTAATGAGTTTATATGTAGATATTTGCAGTAAAAATATATGAACTTGCGTCCCTAAGTATTGAAATATGTTTCTTTTTATTCAGCCCAATTTTTAATAGAAGTTTTGGTGGATGCTCTTGCTTTGGTTGCTGTTTGTGGACATGTTTATGTAAAATTGTCAATGACAAAACCATCCCTAGGAAAAACCATTTGCAGATGCTTAGGAACAATAAAATGGAGAGATATGACTTTTGAGATTGATATGTACAGTATATACATGTATATGTAATATACAGTACACACTGAGAAATAAATCTGTAAAATAACAAAACGTTCTGATCCTGTAGAACATTCAAACAGTAAGATACAGTTATGTCTCTTTACATCAACGGTTAACAGTGCACATATTAATATAATAAATGTCTGACATCATTACGGCCAGGATTTCTAAGGAGGTCGACCTCTCTGTTGAAAAGTAAGATCCTTTTTTTAAAACATTAAAACATCTGCAAAATCTCATTGGCTAACCCACCAGCCTGCGTGGAAATAAACAGGAATTATAGCATCATAAAACACACGCCATTCAAAGTCAACACATTAGATCTATCAAAGTCTTTCTGGGGTCGTCTTTCTACTTTTCCAACCATCACGACTCTAGTTTTGGTAGAAATAAACACATAGTTACTGATTCATGTGTGAAAATATGTTGCTCTATACACGCTAAAAGGATTGTTTATTAAAATGGAGTCTGGGGATCCTTTCCATAATGTTGTCAGACACTTAGAATAATAATCTGAGTCTGTCAGCGGGAACAACACCACTTTTAGTGGACACTGACTGAGCTTAACTGGACACAGTCCCCCACACACACAGTCCCCCCACGTACATTTTAAGACAATATTTCACTTGTGTGCAATTGTTTCATTGAGTATTATCTGCTTTATGCGTCTTGTATCTCGACATTATTGAAAATGAGGGAGACCTTATTTATGCATAGAGTTAACTAATCGATTTCCAAAGTGACCTTCCCAACACTGCGTACTATATGCAGTATGTCATTCTGACATATTATTATATGTCAAATTAAAGTGTAATTCTTGTGTAATCCCTCAAGCAGCAGTGACATCCTCAATAATGTGTCCAATGTTTAAGATGGTAAAAGATTAAAGAATCTAAAATATACCCAGAAAACAGGACTGCAAATACTATATATGATATGATATATACTTTATTTATGTGTCATGCCCCACGGAATAACTATTCACAAATACAAAAGATATTTCATCCACAGCTTCCGGTCCAATGTCCACACACAACGTACTCTCCAGTGTTTTTGTTGTTTCCCTCCTTCCCGTCTTTCCTCTGCATGTTTTTGACTTTTCTATTGGTCCTGGGTCACGTTCTCAGAATATTGTTTGTAATTGTTGGTTATCTTTAAATAAAAACATTTGATCACAAAAAAGACATACTCTACTTATCACAAAATAAAGAAAACATATCTCAGCAGCCGCAACACGATAGTGTGACCCATAAATGATCCACTGTGAACTAAAACTGTCATACATAAAACTACAACAGACACAGAGCAATAAGTAAAATAATAAGAATAATATCACTTCCAGACAGATTCATCGATACTATGATATTTTAACGTGGACTCTTGGCTCCATGTTGTAGACGTGTGCTGTCGCCTCCATGCTGTGTCCGTCTGTCTGTCAATGTCTTTTGTGTGTCTGTTTGTGTGTGTCTTGTTGTGGAGCTGCGAGCTCCGTTCCTGCGGTTCTGTTTTTGTTGGCCTGCCCCCCCCCCCTTCCCCATCTTTCCTTTGTTTTTTTGTTTGTCCTGGGACGCGTTCCTATGTCCCAGTGTATTGTTTAATTGTATAATAATTATTTTATTACAAAAAAATGATATTTTAACATTTCCTTTTTAACCCGTATGTTTTTTCCCGTATACTGGAAAGTTGTCGCCATTGAAAATGAACTTTCTTTTTGTATTTTTTTTTATTTTCTTTTTTTTTTACCTTTTATATATATATATATATATATATATATATATATATATATATATATATATATATATACACACACACACACACACACACACACACACACACACACACACACACACACAATTTGGTCACTTATATGCACGGCTAACAGCTACTTGTGTTGTTTTAATAATGTTTTACACTCTTGGAACATTGGTCAACAAGAAACAAATCATTTATGCGAAATTATACTTAATTTTCCTGTTCAAAAGCAGAACTGAGGAATTATTTTGCGTAGTAATAGTTAGACCAGAGGATGTTGAGTGAATCAGTTTCATGTTTTTATACATTTAAATCAAATGCTATTAAAATTAATTAAATGTACCTGAAGAACGTTAAGTATGAAACCATTCATGTTATTTTTGGAATTGAATTTGACTGAAGACAACACAAGGTTAAAGATAGTTCTGCACATCCAAACCGGTCTTCTGTGCAGGTGCCTAGGACAAAAACAAGGACTTGAAGAAAGACAAAATCCTGACATCCCAGAAGGTCCAGAGGGACCAAAAACATTGTTTTCTTTAATAACTGGTGATGTTGCAGCAAGAGCAGTGTGCAGGACTTTCTCTTTCTTCAACAACCCTCGTGTTGTCTTCCTCTCGACCACGCAACCTTTTTTTTTCTGGGTCATTTTTTTTGTGACAATTTTGTCTAAATGTTTAGCTTTTCCTGAAATTTTTGTCACTTTTTTCAACGTTCTTTTACCAATTGTTTTCTTCAAATGCTAAAAGATTGAATGATTGACTTTCTGATATAGAAACATTTTGAAAATGGGTCAAATTTGACCCAAGGACAAATATATTGTTAAAAACAACATGACAAGTTCAGTGTCTTACCTGCGGTCCAGTTTCCACCCGAACTGAAACTGTGACCCAAACAGGGCAGAGACGGAGCCAGAGTGGACCCGTGCCACGACCACTGCTGGGACAGAAAGCGAGACAACAGCTCTTCATTCATACCGCTTCAGATCGGGTCCAAACCTTTTGGTTTCGCTTCGTGTTGTGAGAGCTCGCTCTGAACTTCACTGCCCCACCTGACTCCTGGAACAGATCACAGCTACGCATGCATTTGTTCCTTTTAGACAACTTTAGAAATCTGGTTTTGAACTTGCAAACGCGTTCTTGTACTTGCTTTACGTACCACTGGCAATACAACTTTGTAACACTTTAATGAGTGTTCCATACATGCATCACAATACTGCACTATGTTCAAGGGCAAAACTTCAAGCTTCCCAAACTGTCCAGGGTGGTCCCGGGACACATCCGCATGTGTTGAAAAATACTCAAAAGAGCAGCAAAAACTTCCAAACAAACCTCCAGAAAGGTGACAAAAATGTTGAAAAATTGTCCAAAAAAACTCTCGAAGAAGCAACCAAAGTCGGAGAAAGGAACAAAAACTTTTGTGGAAAAATTGTCCCAAAAAAACCTTGAAAAAGGCGACAAAAACAGTGAAAGAAGCAAGAAAAGTGAACCTCAACATTTGTACTTAAGTACAGTACTGGAGTAAAATACATTTACTCCAGTACTGCACAAATATGGAGGTACTTATTCTTTACTCGTTTGTTTCATGGCACTTTCTACTTCTATATTTGACTTTTTACTCCACTCCATTCATCTGACAGCTTTAGTTACTAGTTACTTTGCACATTAAGATTTCTGCACACTATGAAATATGTTTTATTATAAAGTAACCTAGAAACAATATAACGCCTCCAGGTCCAGCTGAGATGATGAGACCATTAAACACACAGCTGGTTGGATCCTTCACTCTTTCTACAATGGGAGGAGACTTCTTTACTTTTAATACTTTAACTACATTTTACTGATGATACTTACGTACTTTTACTTAAGGAACATTTTCACTGCAAGACTTTGACTTGTATTTTTACTGAGTGATGTTAGTACTTTTACTGAATTAAAGGATCTGAATACTTCTTTCAGTGCTCTTTGCAGGCCTGGAAGTCAAAAGCCAAATACATTTTCTCAGTTTCATGAATCTCAAAGTGTATGTACAGTATTTAGCTTTCACATCCTGTCTCTGTTACCCGCGTAGTTAAGATGTATTCTTTTTTCTGAGTGAATAACACTATGTAGACATATGCCCATCCTTTTTGAGGGGACCGTTTTGGTCTAGTATTTGGTGTCAGAAGAAAACCACATTGGGATGTTGCAGGTGTGTGTTGTCATGACTTCACACTCCTTTGCAAATACTCAATTTGCATCTGAAATGACAAATGATTGCAAAATATGACAACAGCTCTAGATATGGTATAGTTGACATGCACTTTAGATTTTAAGTGACAAGTAAGGATGCAAACACAGTCCTCTGAAATGGCTCTGCATGGTCTTTATATTAGGCTTCTTTATTTAAGATACACATCTGTACAGATTATCTCCAAAACATGCTCTTATTTTCTCAAAAAGGAGACTTAATTTAGGCAATGATCTTTCATTTGTCTTCATTTTGTGTCTTAAATAGTTCCTCTGAGATTACCTGTCACTTCTGTCAGGGGTTGAAGTTTTAGATTAAAAAACCCTGCGCTCGCAAGAAGATCTGATCGTGCTCAAATTTGGATTTAATCCAGCTTTAGTGTCTGAGCAGCAAATCTACTCGAGGGGAAGAACGAGAGGGCGGGGGAGGGGTGAAAGTTGAGTAGCACCGAGATGGAGACGCTTTGACTTGACTTTTCTCTGGCTGCCTTTAAGCGAAGCTGCTGTGGAGATAGATGGGAGTAAATAGAAAAAACTCTCGCTCTGCCTCCCCTCTCTCCCTAATCTGATTGGGCTCGTTCCCGCCGAATCGAGGGCAACGCCAAAAACAAAAGATCACCAATCAGATAGAAGGGGCTCCCACTGAAGTTCTTGGCATGGTATGAATGCTTTGCCCTCTCATGTGCGCTAGTATCTAGCAGCGAGATTCCCCGTGTCGCTTTTATGTGTTAATCGCCACCGCTCAGTGAGACCATTGTGCTGTCCGCTTTGCCGGGGGAGGAAAACCGCAAAAAAGGATGGGAGGGGGGAGTTTATACGGGGAGTGAATGTGAGCGGCGGAGACTGCCAGCACCGTTTCACACGAGCTGAGAGTCGCCTCACCGCCCCCGTTGACGAGGGTCCAAGAGTGCAATGCAGTGCTCTGCCACCACAGACTTCTCTGATTGGCGGGGAAAGATTTCTACATTCAGGGTGGGAGGATGAGTATCACCTGCAGTTCATCTCTAAGATATAGAAGAGGTATCCAGGTATCAAAAGCTCCGCCAAGCACTGAAACGGCGCCCCTAAACGCTTCTCCTCATGTTTTAAGGGCAACGGCCTCTGGCGATCTTTTTTTAAAAAAGCAGCTAAAGACACATCTCTTTAGTCAGGTGTTGCTTTAGCCACATTGTTGCCTCTACTACTATGTCTTATGCCTTAGTGATTTACTCTAATGTCTTGTGACGCATGGCTACTGTACACCAGAAGACTTTGAACAGAACAGTCTGACATCATCTAAAGACCATCATCTCACATCCAACATTAAAGACTGTCCGAACATCTAAAGACTGGGAGATCTGGCAGGGTCACACATTGCAAGACTACAACTATTGGTTTTGAAAAGTATAACCAAGCTAGCCAGCTAATGCTAGCGTTAGCTGCTAACTTTAAGGGAAACTCTGCAGATTTCCTGTTGTGCTGTACATGCAGATGAATGTCTCCGGTACCCGGGGGTCTGTGTTTATCTGCTGATAAAACTCCCGTTGGATGACTCTCTTCAGAAGGGTTGGAAATCGGCAACATTCCCTCTTTAGCATTTAGCTTAGCACAGCGCCATAGTAACCATAAACGCCAGTGGCTCTAGCCTTTGCTGCTTCCTGATTGGTGCTGGAGGGAGAGCACCCATTGGTTGTTGACAATGTTCACGTGATTTAACTTCACTACCAAGACATCCAACTTAGGATCATACGTATGATGCAACCTGAACCAAAATGAGGCTTCTTGAGATTGAATATTTCAATCTGTGTAAGCATAATAAGTGACAGATACTGAACTAACTTATATACATGCATATAAGTCATGCATAGTAAAAAGGGGTTTTCCCTACGCTTAAAGTGTGTATGCATCCGTTTCAGAGAGAAATATTCTACTTTACAACTTTAGTTACTTTAGTTACTTTAGTTACTCCACTCCATTCATCTGACAGCTTTAGTTACTAGTTACTTTATTTACTCCACTCCATTCATCTGACATCTTTAGTTACTACTTTAGTTACTAATTACTTTAGTTACTCCACTCCATTCATCCGACAGCTTTAGTTACTAGTTACTTTAGTTACTAGTTACTTTAGTTACTCCACTCCATTCATCTGACAGCTTTAGTTACTAGTTACTTTAGTTACTAGTTACTTTAGTTACTCCACTGCATTTATCTGACAGCTTTAGTTACTAGTTACTTTAGTTACTAGTTACTTTAGTTACTCCACCATTTATCTGACAGCTTTAGTTACTAGTTACTTTAGTTACTAGTTACTTTAGTTACTCCACCATTCATCTGACAGCTTTAGTTACTAGTTACTTTAGTTACTAGTTACTTTAGTTACTCCACTCCATTCATCTGACAGCTTTAGTTACTAGTTACTTTAGTTACTCCACTACATTTATCTGACAACTTTAGTTACTAGTTACTTTAGTTACTCCACTCCATTCATCTGACAGCTTTAGTTACTAGTTACTTTAGTTACTAGTTACTTTAGTTACTCCACTCCATTCATCTGACAGCTTTAGTTACTAGTTACTTTAGTTACTCCACTCCATTCATCTGATAGCTTTAGTTACTAGTTACTTTAGTTACTTTTTTGCACACTAAACACATGACGTTTATAGCATAACTGCTTACAAGTCCAGCTGAAATGATTAGACCATTATCTTGCAATGAAACACTGCTCACACACACACACACACACACACACACCAACTTTACACACTAACTACTGCACAGTAATGCTGTCATGTCAGCATGTGTACATCTGATCTTTATAGGGATTAAAACGACAACATAGGATTCAACTGTGGCTGTTACTGTATGAAACATATTTCACCAATGTGATCTCCACCTTTGATACAAGCTGAAAATACATTCGCTACATTCGGGGTGGGAACACAAGTTAGGTTTTGACACGGTACCGAGCACTTATTTTATTGACGTGGGAAGACAGGAAAATGAGCTGCTTTCACTCTTGCATGTCGAGTCCTTCTGTTGGCGCGCCAATCCAAAACAATTTCAGATTTTTGAGAAATACGGGGGCAGCTGGCGTTCCCACAGCCGCGCCGGAATTAACCGCTTACGCGCTGCAACCCTATCTGCTCTGCACCTGGGCAGCTAGCAGGGCAGCCCTGCACCTTTGACTTTGGAACACTGTGTGTGTGTGTGTGTGTGTGTGTGTGTGTGTGTGTGTGTGTGTGTGTGTGTGTGTGTGTGTGTGTGTGTGTGTGTGTGTGTGTGTGTGTGTGTGTGGGATCATTTAGTATGTGAAATGTGTTAATTTTTCAACCAGGTTTGGTTTAGGCGGACACTCAACTAGGCTTTACTACTCAGTAGTGGAAGTGTGTGTGTTCAGGCATTCTAAAGCTTCGTAGAAACACACAGAAGAAACAAGTGGTTCTTCCTTGTATGAATTTTGAGTTTGCGGTTCCGCTTTGAGCAAAAGTAGATGCTTTTTTGAGTCTTAAGAAACCTGAAAGCACAAATAATTTGACGCTTGCAGTTGCACAGCACTGGATATACAGTGTAGTATAAAGTAAGGAAACAAAACAAATCTGAACAGAATATACAGCCATTAAAGATATGCAAGATATTTCTATTGAAACAAAGTTTAAATGAACTTTCCTGACCTGAATTTTACCTAAAGGTCTACTTGTTAGCTTTCTGTCAAACTCTCAGCTGCATCACACATCTTCATTTGGCTCAGACGTCAGTGACTAAGTTTCTGTTTTCTTTCTCCAAAATAGGGCTGGGTACCAAATCCAATACTTTAAGAGCTTAGTAAGAAAATTGCTAAAACATATTTTAGTTGTTGGGCGTTATTGTGTGTCTGTAAATTATAGAGTGTGGTCTAGACCTACTCTATCTGGAAAGTGTCCTGAGATAGCTGCTGTTATAATTTGACATTCAGGGTTGTCGGGCTGGGGGTGGAAAGGGGACTGAGGACTGGTCATGTGAGGAGGGCCCAAAAAGATGCTAGAATGGATAGCTGTGGTTGCGGGGGCCCATGGACAACCCCTTTCTACAGCACCCAGAGTTTTGTGCTACGCCCCAGTTGACACTGTTAATAAAATTGAATTCTAGCTCTACTGGAAGTCTATAAAACCTGGGATGGGTAAATGTTTAATTAGGACTTCATGAGTCATATATGCTGTTTGAGAAGCGTTTCCACGGCAGCCAAAAACCCCAAAACACAAAGTGTGCAGTGCAATCACTGCGAGTTGACTGTCTGCTGAGAAAGCTGACAGGCCAGGCGTGGTAAACAGCGGTGCGGAGCGAACATGTTGTCGCCCGTGTTGAACATCTGACCTGGCTGGAACCTGCGGCGAGCAGCACAGCTGAACAGGAGGTCGTCTGGATGGGAGAGGAAGGGGGGAGGGGGGAGGGAGGGAAGCTTGGCTGTACATGCTTGGCTACTTGCCCTGGTCTCATTGACCAGACAGCTGAACTAGTGAGTGAGGGAGGGAGGGAGGAATCGGATGAAGCCTCTGTTGTTGTTTTTTTATATACATTACTAAATAATAATCTGCTCTGTTATCAATCATTTAGCCTCCCATCTCTGCTTCTACTTTTCCCACACAGCTCTTGATATAATACAGTATAATACAATAATGATAAACTACAATTAAATGTGCAAAGTAGCAGCTGCATAAGTCCAAAGAATGGCAAAAGAATATATTTAGAATATCTTTGTTATTGTTACAGATATGCCATCTAAGAGGAAATATATGCCTAAATACATGGATAAAAAATGCTACTACTGCATACATGTATGTTAAAAACACATGGGAGACACATCCATACAGGCATCCACATTTAAAAATTGCACATATCCGTCACATAACGGTGGTGGGAACTGTACTTTACCTTAGCAGCATTATTATGATAATGCACTTATGGCAGCTGTTTTGTATGTGTTTGTTCTTGATTTCATGGACCTGTACCTCGTGCCTGACGGCAGTAGTTTGGGTGGTGTGTGACGGGGGTGTGAGGAGTCCAATAGGATGGTTTTAGTCATTTTGAGGCAACGGGAGCAGTGAAGTTCTCCCAGGTTTAAATAACTAACACACTTAAATACATCGTCAGAAATGTGCAATGCTTTGTTTTTACCTCATGGTTTCTCTGCTTTCTACATGCAATGTTTGAGAGAAAATGTAATTTTCATTCGTGTGTGTGTGTGTGTGTGTGTGTGTGTGTGTGTGTGTGTGTGTGTGTGTGTGTGTGTGTGTGTGTGTGTGTGTGTGTGTGTGTGTGTGTGTGTGTGTGTATACAGTACGCCCATAGACTTGCAGGCGTTGCACAGTGTGAGCACGTCTGCATGTTACTCCTCTGCGACTGTTAGTGGTTCCGCATGTGACTGCCTCCGCTGGGTCCCAGCGGGGGGGCTGTGGGTGGCCCCGCCCACCCCAGGCCGGGTCCAGCCAATCAGGCGCTAATGTGCGGGAACAGAAGAGGCCTGCGCTGACAGATGGCCGGGTGACCTGGAAAACCTGCCCCCTTTTCAGGGTTCAGCAGTCGGCAGATGACAGGTATTATTTCATAACCCAAAGACTGAAGAGACACACACACACACACACACACACACTCTTTCTGTCAGTTTAATTCATTAACTAGTTGCTGAGTGATTTCCTTTTGAGTTCACTTTTAGGAGTTAATCTAGCCGTTTTCTAACAATTTGAAATTGTATTTTAATCCTTCCTTTATGGAAATATTTATTCTTAGCAAAGTTTTTTGGGGGTCAAGTGTAAAAGCACATAACTTTCTTGCTTTGTCACATAGAATTATGTTGATTTAAGACCTTGGAAAATACAGATAATAAAGGAATTATGTTTTTGTAGCACAGTCTCATCTAACGTGCCTCAACATTTGTTAATTATTACGATACAAGTTTATTGTCAGTTACACTGAAATTTCATTGTGTTTCCAAGCAGCTCCACTTTATATTCTTAAATTCACAAAGCACAGCAAACACACACACACACGCACACACTGCACACAACAAGTTACACACTGGTGTAGGAGCTCACACACATAATTTCACACTTAACCACTGAGACACACACACACACACACACACACACACACACACACACACACACACACACTCACATTTATCTGAGGCTCCAACGAGCCATGTAACTCTGATGTCAGGGCAAATCAGTCTGGCAGAAAGTGCTTTTTGATGAAGTCGTTCATAAATTTTAATCCAACATGTCAGCTAACATGATGTATAGACTGACTGCTCATTCATATTTCAAACAGTCTGCCGTTGAGCAAACAGCAGGGGTGTACCTTGCTCTACCTTTAGAGTGCTGCTGGTCACGGCTGTCAGAGGAGAGCAGAGAAACGCTGCCAGCATTTGATTCTTAGGTGGAGGGATTTTTATTACAAACCAACGGTGTCCGGCGGCATCAACCATAGCTTAAATAAAATCCAATAAATATAAAAAGAAATTGGATTCAAATTGACATGCAATATCTATTAAGGTACAAATCTTTTATTCGTACTTAATAATGTAATACCTCTAAGAGCTAGCAAGTCATTTACATTGTACGCAATGCTAGCTTCTACATGTGAGCTAGTGGATCTGTGTTATTCAGCAAGGTTGTGGTTGCTGTTCCTATAACAACCGGGCACTGTCATGTGGAGTAAATGTTACTTAGGGGGGGCTTTCACACCTGCCTCATTTAGTTGGGTTGAACGGCTCTGGAGTTGGTTTGGACAGGTGTGAATGTACAACACATCAGGCTCGTTCAGATCAGCCAGGTCCGCAAAGAATCGATCACGCCGGTTAGATTTGCGTCTGACTTGATCCCGACTTGCTCTGACGTCATGCACACGTGGACAGCAGGTTGAGACGCAGGCAGCGCGGTTCCTCATTTGTCTGATTTAAAGGCTTATTCTGTACAGAACATGTGTGGTTGATAAATCCGTTCAGATTACAGATCATCTACAGTCTGTTATCAACATCAACAGATCATCTACAGTCTGTTATCAACATCAGCAACAGATTAGGACAGTTAGGTTTAGGAAAAGATTGTCAGCTGGTTTGACCATGGGACAGGATCTTCTTCCTGTATTTACTCTCTTATTTCCGCCCCCAGACACATCCAACCAATAAGAGTAGGCCAAGTTCTTGCGTGCTTTGTGGTGACGCATTTTGATTCGCTTATATTTTCATCTTCGGGAAACAAAACTGAGACTTTTCTCTCCAAGTTTTCAAACTCATAATCTGATGCGCAGCAGAGCAAAACAACTATAAAGCCTGACAAATGGCCTCATTCATTTGTCAGGGACTACTTTCAGCAGCGGATTAATCCACATTTGGTGCTCTTGTGTTTGTGGCACCAGGACGGTGTGTGTGTGTGTGGGATGGAGTAATGAAGGAACATGTCAGTAAAGCACACTGATGGGTTTCTAGGTTGTTGACCTATCAGACAGGTTTTCAGCTGAACATACTTTATGAATCCCTACGGATAAAAGGTCTCAAACATCGAGTGAGGAGAAATAAGAGCCAGACAAAAAAGCTGAATTGTGCGATCTGCTGTGAACAGCTGAGCATCATATCGAATTCCCCCTTCACACAACTCCCAGTGATTCTCACATTGCTGAGTCCAAAGGTGGTCCGTATCTAATTTTCCCAACCCTAAGACTCTCGCCTTGTATGAAAATGAGACACATTACCGCTCCATTAATTGATCCGGGCAGCCGATTTTGAAATGTGGACCTGCCTGAGAATCAGGAATTAGGGGCCGACTCCTGGGCCAATTAGACGAGTATTCGCCACGTCTCGGCCCCCAGCTCCTCCGACGCATCTCAATCAATCCGGACCGTCCGCAGGTGAAAATGCCAGATGGGAGTCGCCGGTCGACGCCGTGAATGCTAAAGGGGGGCCGTGCCGTAATGCTATTCATGTCCAAAATCACGCCTCGCATACAGCACGGGGGGGCAAAGGCTAATAGTCTCTCATTGGCTGCTTTTACCTTCCATGATTCACTCGATATGTGAGAAACCAGCTTTTACCTTCCTCTTTCATCTCTGCCAATAATAGCAGCAGCCGCCGCGCGTCTATGAATAGCAAAGAAGAAGAGATGGGGAGGTAATTATCCCTCTGGGAAAAATCACCCCACCCCATTCTACGGATGTGGAGATGAAATACACAATGACTGACAAGTTCTAGCTGTGATTAGAGTTATGTCATGTTTTGTTTTTATCTTTTGTGTCTTTCACAGAGAGGTCAGAAGTCAGGGCCAGATGTGCACATCTCACACACGGTGTAAGTATGTCTTTATTCCCATTTGTAAAGTATATACAAGTCAGGGCAATGTCTCTTGTAGGGCTTTTGGCGTTTGTTCTAATATTGTTTTCTAAAAAAATCTGTATATTGAAATGTCTTTTTGTTTGCGTTATGTCCAAAAGAAAAAACACAAACCAACATGACTCTGGACAGAACTACTTGGAAAGGTAGTTTTTATGTATTTCAACATAAAGGTGGACATTAAAAGATCTACTTACCAAGGGTGCGATTTTCCCAGGGGGATGCGTGGCTTTTCAAAGTGTCAGTAGGCTGTTTGTGGAAGACAAGGTGTGCATATTTGGCGGTGGGGGTTTAGGGGTTTTTCCCCAAGAAAAGGTGACGTGTGACTTTTTGCAAAATATGCAATTTGACCTCATTTTGGACTGTTATCACCAAAACTAGTGTAGATTATAGATAACACTCAAAACACTTGCTACCAAACTCGCTAAAGAAGTCCAACTATATTCAATATTGGGGCCAAAAACGGCTTGGGTGCTGCACCTAAGACTTCTAGTGGCAGAGACAACCCTGCTATTTGACAGCTGACTGTCTGTTGGGACGTGTCCCGCCCCTCTAAACCCTGTTGTTGTAATCCCACGTTCAGACAGCGTGAGCCTTAATTGAAATAATCCCCGCGCTGAGCGCGCCGGTGCTGCCCATCGCTGCAGCCCGAGCCAGCGCCATGATGGGTCCAGTTTAACCCACGGTGTGACTCTGACCTTTCCCTCGCCGCTCGCTGGGACCGTCTGAAGCTGTCCCAGGAAGGACATCTGGTCCTGGGGGTGCTGGGGAGCGTTTGATCCGCCCGGCTGATCCCAGAGGCCTCTCAGACACTACAGCAACGTTTTTAACGCTTTCTCTCGCTTTTTTCTGGTTTTGTTGCTTTTGTCAACATTGTTGATTTTCTTTCTGTGTTTGTAGACATTTTTGAAGCTTTTATCGACATTAATGTAGCTTTTTTTTTTTTCTGCTTTTTGTCACTTTTGTTAACATTGTTGGCTATTTTTCTGCGTTTTTGTTGCATTTTTAGCCGTTTAGCTTGGAGCTTTTAAAATACTTTTGTCAGTGTGATGTATATTTCTATATTAAATGTAGTATTAATAAAAGGTGTCCTGGCTGCCTTTAAAAGAAACCCCCCACCCCCAACTGAATGTTTCAAACACTCCAATCTGAGAGACAGAAGTTAGAGCAACACATCTCTGTTGTTCACATTTTAAACATACCCCACTGTGTTTAAACACAGCGCGGATTGTAATGCATCACCTCAGAGTTACTGTCCTCCATGTGTCTCTCCGCTGATGAACGTGTGTGTGTGTGTGTGTGTGTGTGTGTGTGTGTGTCTCTGTATTTGGTTACTCTACGTCTGAATGGGTTCATCTCTGCCTCTTTTTCCTGCCACTGTATCTAAAATATTCACATCTGCAGCCCATTTAGTGCTGCTGACACCAGGCTAATAACTCTGTGTGTGTGTGTGTGTGTGTGTGTGTGTGTGTGTGTGTGGGGGACAGCCAGCAAGCACAGCTGAAAGGTGTCACGGAGGCCTCTACCCCTCCACTAACAGTTACTGATTCAGGGCTTTTTTTTTTTTCCGTGTGGCCTCAAGCTGCCGGCTTTTAAAAAACATATTCATCAGAAACGTTGTACGTGTTTGATGTCCAGTTGGTTGTTTCCAGTCGGGCGGCCGAGTTATTAGATTAAATCAAACTCCAGCGAATCAAAAATCATCAAATCAGAAAAGGTTTTATTGCCACAATGAGTACACTTATGTGGAATTTATGTATGAACCCCCCCACTCAAACACACACACTACATGACAATCCCCATATCGTCTCCCACACGTCCGAGTTGATTTGAACACACCATAAGTAGGCGACGTGCACGTTATTCAGGTTGCTTCACTTGATTGGTAGACTCCTATAGAGTCTCCTATAGGCAAGAATGAAATAATATATAATGAAATATATACAAGCTCCTTTAAATGTGCAATAATTACGATCAGTGTATATGATGGAATAGTGGCATTAGAAAGTGCCAGAGGCCGCCAAATTTGGACTACTACAGCTCCGGGGAAAATGTATGGCAAACAGTATGGAACGGTTTATGGAAATGTCAGCGTTTTCATCAATCATAAGTGAAATGTAGGAGGACCATTTCAATAAAAATCCTTCTCTGGAACAATCTGTCCCCCTTCACTCTCCCCCTGTGTATGCACCTTTCACCGAGGCAGATTCCACATAAGTGTACTTATTGTGGCAATAAAACCTTTTCTGATTTTTGCCTCAGAAGATGGACGCCGGCAACACCCAAGGGACTCGTTTTTCAGACATGGTGAAAAAAGGGAGTGATGGAGCCGGTCGGTGCGTGCAGATGGAGAGGAGGGGTGGGCGTTAAATATCAAAATTAAAAAAACATGCAACGCGTTGTCCACACCCCTCGCTTATTCGTTCTCTTTCTCTCTCTCTGTATTTCTTTTTCTCTACATTGTTATATGTCCATTTTTCAAATTATTGATCTTTTACAAATATTTTTCAAGGTGTCTTAATTACTCGCAAAAGAAGCGGCGCCTTGGCCGGCCGACAACACAAACAAGTTGATTTGCATTTTCTGTGTTTGTGTGAGTGTTTTGGCAAGCGCCGCGGCCGTCCAGATTGTAACCCCCTATTTCTGCCTCCAGAAAACCTGCCTTGGAGGAGCGTCCACGGAGGGATTAGGGATTTAGTGGGGAAGGTAAGTGTGACTACAAGCTTTGGCTCGCCATCTGCTCCCCAGCAGAGTTGAGGCCAACCTGTGCAGCCTGCAGCAAAGACCTGGGCACCGTGCTAACTCTGGCTGGAGCCAACCTGGCGCCCGCGGCCCCAATCACCAACAGTCTGCTGATTAGTTGTAAGAAGCACTCCATATGTAGCAAAGTTTCTCGCTCTCTCTCTGTCTCCTTCCCTTCCTTCCCTCCCGTCCTGTATGTATTCCCTCGCCACATTAAATAAATATGGATGTATGGAATTAGTTTTTTTTCTTTTCGCCTTAGGTTGTCTGTCTGGCGGGGCGAAAAGACGGGCCTGTTCTTCTCGCTCTTTCTCCCTCTCACCTCTGACAGAATATACCGAGCCAGGGAAAGGAAAAGATGAAGGGGATAAAAAAAAAAAAATGGCTGGCTGTTCTCCCCTCCTTCTCTTCTCCTCCTTTCCTTCCCTCTCTCTCTTTCGCCTGGCAGCGCCGGGAGACAGATGACAAGGGTTTTGTGGCCGCCCGATCACCCCTGGGTGGATATTTCCTAATTTATTTAACGGCAGCTTACTAAAGGAAAAAAAACAAAAACAAAACACAGGAGGAGGAGGAAGAAGAAGAAGAGGAGGTGGAAGAGTGGAAAACACAGGCGGAAGGCAGGTCTCTTGCCCCATTGGCCAGGGGAGTCAAACCCAGCCAAGGAAGAAACCAACGAAGAAGAAGAGGATGCACTGACTCCCCTGGTATGGAGATACACGAGAAGATCAAACGACACCGGAGGAAAGGAAAGAGGGGGGTGAGAACACAAGAAACATAACACTCATTATTTAATTGCATGCCATTCCTGTTGCCAGAAACCTATTGCTCAGTATTAATTATTCATATTTTTATTTCAGTAATCCAATACTCAGGTGAGAGCGGCTGCTCTTGATAAAACACGTAATTTGGAAGCTTAATGGCAGCGGGGCGGCCAGAGCAAAGGGATTAGAACCGGGTATAAATCACTAATGGCTGCGCCAGCGTGCAGCGCCTCCTATCCGTCTTGCTTTTCCTTTGCTCGTGTTTTTATTGCGCCACGTTGCTCCGAGGGAAACGCCTCGCCGTGACCACAGAGACATGGTGGAGAGAAACATAAAAAATCACACTTTTCCCAGGCAACATAATTCCCTGATTTGTCTAAACAAAGAGTTGATCAGCGTCTTTTCTCCGGCGGACGATGAATATCCAGAAAGGCATTTATACAAATTGTGTTTTTCAAGCGGGATAGCACCATCGCTTACTTTTGATCCGATTAGCTTGGTTCTCTCTTCTCCTGCCGCTGCGTGACATCCATCTCTTCCTCACCCTACCCCCCCAACACCTCCGTCCGTCTGCTTGATAAAACACTCTGTGGTAATAACAATTTATGGACTTCCCAGAATTAGGCGGAAGATTATAAACACAGCGTTTTTTGGTCAGCTGACTGTAAAGCCCCGAGGCCGTGCCTTCTTCTTTGTATTTATTTTTTATTTAATGCTCCCACATCGATGGCTCTGTCACCCCCATTCCCATTGCTCAGACAGGCTGACAGCCCAGTCCTGAGACGTCTGTCCCAAACTACTCTCTACCGTTGTCTCTCTTAATACTACGTCATCTTACAGCACTGTGGTCAAGCTGCTGCTCCGCCCGGTCCCATACAGACGCTGAGAACCACTGACCAAGGGTCAGTATTTGACGAGTTGAGAACGGGTTGTAGACATGAAATGTTCCTTTTTATCCAAAAACAAGATTATTTTATTACACATTTGAAACATTTGGGTGGCTGCTGTTATCTCTGGACAGAACCAGGCTATAGCTGTTTACCCTGTTGCAAGTCTTTGTGCTAAGCTAACTGTCAGCTGGTTGTAGCTTCATGCTTACCAAACAGACAAGAGTTCAGTTTATTCTTTGTCCCTGAAGGGCAGTTTGTATGGAGCAGAAAGGCGTCACGTGAGAATATACAACACAAACCACACAACAATTTACACAATAAAAACAGCAATAAAGACACCAGCTTCAGCCTGAGTTTAAGAATGAATAGTTGCAGAGTTGTGTTGCTGTCGTCATGAGAGGAAAAAGAACTACAAAACTCAAACAGTAGATAATGATAATAAAAATAAATAAATAAATACGGGTCAGTGATATAAGCAAGGGCTCCTCTTAGCTGAGTTGAGTGCCTGAAGAGAATGGTAGAGGAGTGTTATCAATCTTCTCATATAACTCATGTAAATAATGCCGACCTTACACCACGTGATTCCGCTGTCGCAGTCTACTTTCCAATATCTGAATGAAATCCCGAGTCTCACTAGAGTCGGGGCGATCCCTTTTTTAAAATGGCAACGCTCTTCATTCCCATTGAAGAAGCCACTTTGGCTAAAGACTGACACCACAGGGACTAGTAACGCCTCTGAATGTAAACCTACAGCAAATGTACTGCAAGCGTTAAACTAAGTGCATTTGTTACATCCCAGGTTCTTTGGGGGAGGTGCTGTGCTGCATTTAGCCACACTAGAAAAAAAGGCAGTTAGGTCATAGAATATGCACACATCTTATCTTGCATGCTCTCTGGTCTCTCACAATTTGGGCAAAAAAAAAAAAAAAAGCAAAGGTCAGCCACGTTAGTCAGATTGCGCTCAACAAATTCTAAAAAGGCTCGCCGGTCTCGCCGAATGTATTCCCTGCAACATAATTAGCCTCCTCAATTCCCTGTCGTGCCAGCTACCGGGTGTCTCAAAAAGCCCTACCCCTTTCCCCCAAAATGCCTTTCACCTCTGCTTGCTCTGTGGCTATGCCCCCCCTTCCCTTCCTCTCACCGCTCTATCACACATTGTTGCTACCCTAAACTTGCTGCAGATGCGGCCGGCCTGACGCATAAATTAGTCATCAACATTAGCATTAGGCAGCGCGCGGCACCCGGTGCCAACTGCTCTCCGAACGGCCATAAAAGGTCATGTTTTGATGACTGAATGCCACACAGGCACCTTGGCTCCCCGGAGGAGGGTTCCCCAGGTGCACGTGAAAGGTTAAAAATTACCTACCCGCCCGCCGCCTGTCTCTGGCGGAGGAAATAATTAGGGGCTTTTTAGGGAAGCGGCAGAATGCCTCGCTGTCAGATGACAGAGCGTTACCTAATGGTCGTATCTGGGGAAGAGTCAAGCGGCCTGTCATTCTCTTGACAGGACAAATGAGCATAATGGTGGCAGGGAAAATGGGCGCCTGTTCCCCCCCTTTTTCTTTTTTTTCAGACAGGGATGCGGAAAGAATCGGGGGGGGTAAATGGCAGCGCCTGAGCAGAATGACACAAGGACGTTAACCTTTTACATAAATCTGTTAACACGTGTATGAGTGCTGTTTAAAAAGTGAGGCTTGAAGCTCTCCTTCGCCGCCGTGGGCCGAGCGCAAGGGCGTAGGTTTGGTTTCCATATTGGGGGCACACCCCCAGAAATATTGAGCGTTAAACACTGCCTTCTGGAGAAATATTATGCTACTATTTCGGCCTCTTCTGCATCAATTTTATAGCTTAAATGTGTTATTTATGTAAAGGAAATTGTGATTCTCCTGCAAACTTTCCGCATATTTAAACATCACACGTGTTTCAGGATGTTTTTCTGTTTTTTTTAGGAATCATGTACATCTCAGTCATAAATCAGAGGCATAGACCGTGTAAAGGCTATGGTTTTTCTTTCTAAACCACTCATAATTTCCCATAACAAGTATTCTAACTTCCTGTACATCCTTCATGTTAAAAGGCTCACAGCGAAGGCAAACGGTAACGACTTTCAGCTTGAAGCAGTGTTAGAAAGTGCAGAATTGAAGACAATCCAACGATCCTTTTGATTTGATCTGCCAGAGGATTGATGGGTAGGAAGCAGAAGGTGGCGACAGTGCGCCTCCAACGTTGTTGCCACTTGTAGTTTTAGATGGAAGAAGAAGAAGAAGAAGAAGAAAGGGGAAGTAGTGAGGCTTCTGCCATCAGTGTTGGGAATGATCCTTTTAAATCGTATTCCGTTTGCCCAAAAATGTCATTTGTAACATATTCCGCTGAATACTTGGATTACTTCCACATTGAATTGCATTTTCACATCGCAAGGTGACCAGTAACACTACAGCAGACAACTATCCTTGGCTAATTAAAAAAACCATACATGTACATGTATTCCGTTACAGCCCAACACTGTCTGCCATTGGGCATTACAGAAGCTCAGCTTAGGTTTCATTGGAATGTGAATGAAGTGTGAATTAACATGTGGATTTTGAATTTCATTTTTCAGTGATCTCCCACGAGTGCTTCCTGTTGTTTTGGGTGAACCACAAGCCTATTCAAGGTAAGAAACATACATACATGCACCAATCACATCGGTGTATCTGATGTTGGCAGTAGCAGAGGCCAGCTGAACAGATGACAACAGTCTACTTTACAAGTTAGCTCTAGTAGTAAGCGTACGGGGCTCTGGATACGCCACCCCATTTGGTGTTGTGATTGGTCTTAGGGTTATCCAATGGCGTGCGATGAGATTTTCAAATGCACGCTCGGTCCCACCCCTCAAGATGGGCAACTTTCATGCCAGACCCCTGCTCCCCCCCCCTCCAAAAAATATCTACACCTATGGCTTGGAAGCAGATTGAGAAGTGCTTCAAAAGGAGGGAAGAAAAGAGGTAAATGAAGCAGCTATGTACGATGACTCGTTGGCTCGGCTCTACTCAAATTAGATGTAGTTGTGCTGGGTCATCTTAAACTGAAGAGCTTTCTGGAACTGAGTTTGCTGAAGTTAAAATATTTGAAAAAGGCTTTAATTTACTGCTACAACAAGTTACTACTTTGTTACGGTGGAAGTGTAAACTACAGCAATCAACATCTATTAGTTTTTGATCACAACGCATTGCAGTTGTCTATATTTCAGGTAGTTTTGTAGTATGGGTTGCAGTTACTTTATGTACTTTAATTCCTGTGTAAGGTTAAAGGTCCTTGCACACTGAGTCCGAAATTCACCAACCTCACGTTGTGCCAATCATGTTTACTCACTGCCTCTTAAAATTTTGTCCGTCATAAAAGAATTAAATTTTTCGAATCCGTAGAAAACATTTGTGTGTTTTGACAGAGAGAAGGCATGAGCCAGAAGTGAGAGTAAGACGCTGGCCCAGTGCAACGTATCATTCATAACTGTCAGATGGGTCCTGTTGTCATACAGGACGATGTTGATGAGGGGAATAGACGAGGAAGATGACAGAAAAAGAAGAGCAAAAGTGTAGTGGACACAGAGAGAGAGGGTAGCCGCGGTGCTAAATGTAAGAAGAGATGGACAGACAGCAACATTACTGCCAGCGGAGAGAAGCTAGGGATGAAACGAGAGGCAGAATGACAGCAGCGTCACATTTTGTATTGTTTTTGCTAAATATTTCACAACAGATTAATAACTACGTATGGGACTAAGTATGCAAGGCTTCTGTACGTGACAAATATTTAGGAAGACGGATAAAGGACGAGCATACGGAAATGTCAGCCACAGTTTGCAAGGACCTTACGTCTTCGGTGAAATGGTGACACTGTATCACCAGAGCCGGATTAAATGGAAAGATTACTCTAGGCTTACTGCATTTTTTGGGCCCCCTTCAAATTGATACTTTATTGGTTAAATAAACAGGTTCTGCTATGCTTGTTTATGTATTTAGTTATTTTAATGCATCTTTTTGTAGTTTTCTTTCTTTTTGTAGCACCAACCCAACATGTTCATTTTTAGTCTCACATTGCCAGACTGTCCTCCACAGCGCTGCGGAGGAAGGTCTGGCTAGTCCACACAGCATTTTTGGATAGTGGCAATAAGCTCCGGACAGAGCCACGGTGCTGCTGCTAAATAGTCTCAGCAGGTTAGAACGCCGACAGAGGACGGGACGGAGGTTAGAACGCCAACACAGAGACAGAGGTGGGGGACGGAGGTTAGAACGCCATCACAGAGACAGAGGACGGGGACGGAGGTTAGAACGCCATCACAGAGACAGAGGACAGGGACGGAGGTTAGAACGCCATCACAGAGACAGAGGACAGACATCTGGCGCAATTTCCATCGGCAACGGCGCAATCCCAGAATTGGAACGTCGAGGATGTAGACTACTCCCGTAACCTAGCGTTGGGTTAGTCCATATTTGACCCAGAGCTGGGTCAGCGTGTACTAAACGGAATGGATCTGAATATGAAGGTAGATGATTTTATGGTCTAGACAAGAGCTCAGGTGGATCTTGGATCAGCCTCAGCTGTGTTGGTCCCGTCTTCAGCCTGTCACACCTCCGATCAGCCTCCGTTTGGCTCTTCCTGTGCCACATCCTGCATGCTAACAGAGGGGTTATTAACACAACAAACTTTAAACGCCCTATATAAATAATATGTTCGCACAAATGCAGAACCCCGGCTCAGCTGACACTGTTTAGGCAGCGCCGCCAACATCTGTTTATGAGCACTTTGCCTAATGATATCATCCGATATCATTAACTGTGGCAGTGCGCGCCGCAGCAGCAGGTGCAGCTGTTTATGCCCCCCCTCACAACACCTCCCCAGTGCTCACACACACACACACACTTAAAGAGAAAAGACTTTCACAGTCTCCTCCAACACCAGCACCAACCCTTCCCTCCCTTCCACCCCGCCAAATCGCCAAACCGCTCATTAGAACAATTTTCCTCAACAAAAAAGCGGCCCCTATGATTTCAATCTGTATATCACCTGTAATTGTAGTTTTTAGCGAGAGCCTGATTCCATACATTTAGCGGGAGTAAACTGTGACTGCGGGTGCGAGCGCTGAGAGCACGCTGCCAGGTGCAGAGGCTGTTTTTAGATGGCTGTGTGTGTGTGTGTGTGTGTGTGTGTGTGTGTGTGTGTGTGTGTGTGTGTGGGGCTTGGGCGGGCCCCCTGCTTTGTTTCCCGACTTGGTTTCTGCTCTGTTTAGATGCTGGAAATTATAGAAAATTATTGAAATTATTATTTCTGGCAGCAACAATGAGGCCGCCGCCTCCTCTTCCTGACCGGAAGGCCGCGTTCAGGGTCTTCGCAGGTTATCCTGAGCCTGATTTGATCGCACGCGTGGCGCCGTAATTAGTCAGCTGGTCGATTCAAATGTTGTGCGACACGGAGCTTTCTGTTGCATTAGCGCTGTAGATCCACAACAAACACGGATGCAACTGCTGCGTGTCGTTTATCTTAACACTTTGTAAACCGATTACAGTATTTTCCTATTATTCTAAAAAGCTTATATAGGGTCCAGGTCTCAGATCTGTGTGTCAAAACGTTAGATACCTGTGTGGATCCGAGTAGATTCAGGTGGTGTGTCTTTATTTTTTAACTGAAGTGCAGGAAAAATGACCTGTGTGTCACTTGTGCTCCTCTTTTTGACCGCGGCTGCTTGTTTAACCCTATTTTCAGATGCTTTCTTGTCTAAGTGACTGATGGCAACAACAATCTTGGACATTGGTCCAGTATTAAGGGAGATCGCTGCTGTCAGCAGTCAGAGGAACAAGCTGCAGTGTATTTACATCCAATAAAAGTTCTTGTTTTGCCACTGACAGGCTCAGAAGTCTGGCAACATTATGAAAATGATTTCTAAAGTTGACCTTTCTGTTAAGCAGTAAGATCCTTTTTTCTTCTTCTTTTAAACATAAAAACCTCTGAGAAATAACTATCGCTAAATCCACCAGACTCCATGTAAATAAACAGTGACTTTATCGTCATAAAACACATTTAATTTATAGTCAACAGAAACCAGATAAAACTATGAAAAGAAGTCTTGGGTCGTCTTTCCGTTTTCCCAACAATAGCAACTCTAGTTTGCGTTGAAATAAAAACATAGTTTACATATTTACATGTGAAAAAATGTTTTTTTTAAATGCAGTCTGGTGGGTTTAGGGGTCTCAGAGCTGTTTCTGTTGCGGTCTGGCCCATGGCTGCTGGTTCCAGGTTACCCTTTAGTAACAGTTGCAAAACATCCTGGTGTGGTCATTTTAATAAAAGCCCAAACAAATAGTGATTTAAAATCACTTGTATATCTAGGGATAAGGTCAGTTACTCTTTGATACTTTGAGACTGTAAATATTACCGTCCGTCGTGTGTGTTTTCTTCTGCAAATCTCTGCAAGGCTCTGACAGTTCAACCCAAAGACGAGCATGTTGGCACCCAGAGGAGGAGTTTTATTTGCAGGCAAAGACCCCGACACTGAACCCGCTCTGAGCACTGAGGGCCAACAGGGAATATACACACACACACACAGTGTATTTTTCAAGCTCATATCTACACTTGTTAATGCCCTAGTAGCCAATTACACATGTACACACACCAAACACGCATATAGCCAAACGTGAGAAAACACACACACACACACACAACAAACACAGTCCTCCCCCTTCCAGCTGTTCTCTAAATGTTGATTACACAAGACACCGGGGGGAGCCGCCTCCTCCTCCTCTTCCTCCTCACTTCGGTAGCTGGGGCGATTTCCCCCCACAAGGAGGCTGAGCGGGACCGGCTGACCCCGAGGTGCTCAGTGACCCAGGGTTGGGGGTCCAGAGAGGGCCACGGCCCCGGGGCCTCTTGGCTGGGCTCTACTTCCCCCTTTTTTCTCCTTCCTTCCCTCAGCTGTACAGGCAGCCCTTTCTCAGGATGGGAGACATGGGCAGAGACAGCAACGGCCCGGGGACAACTGGCCGAGGAGCGCAACGCCAAACTGCAAGAAATTTAAATCATAAAACTCCTCCACTGTCTGAGATGCTCGGGGAACTTTGTGTCAAGTGAAACAGAGACGGGGAAATTAAAGTGCGGTGATTTTTATCGGACATGAACATTCTCAGGCGTTGGAGGCTCTTATCCAGCAAGAGAATAAATTAAAGTGCATGAGGCAACGTGTTTGCATGAAACTACTTTTCACCAGTCTAAAGGGGAGAATCACTTTTTGGATGAAAGGTCTGTTGGCGACTGCAGGAGCTGCAGCGACACCACTAAAAAAAACTGAAAAAAAGGAGAATCACGTCTAGGGCCAGACATGTAGTTTATTGATAAATATTAGAGACAGTCAAATATCTTTGGCTGTATTTGCATGTATCATATAGCCTTTTTATTTGCGGCTTAGTCAACATAAAGCTCTAAAAAAGTCAGCAAAAAAGTTTCTTCACCAAATCAAGCAAAACAATCATTACATTTTTAAGTATCTACCACACAGCTTTTCTGAGTCTCAAAATCTGCTCAATTCTGCTCTAAAAGTCGCGGAATTGCAGTGTGAAAGCAGTTTACTGTGTTATGGTTGGACGCACAACTACACTGGCCGAAATGTATGGTGATCCTAAATTGATATGCGAGCCGGATCAAAACTTGCAAGGGGCCAAGGGGCAGACCTCAAGTTTGACCCATTTGGTTTCTGCACGGAGCAAGTGTGTGATGCAAGACAAAAAAATTCGGATCGGTGGCATTTGGAGGTTGAGTTTACCAAAACATGGCCCCCGTCAGACAATCAGATTGGAAGAGGTCACTGGTACATGGATGTTCATAACTTGAGATTTCATTCCACAGTCTCTTTGTCAGGTTTTGGTATTTTTTTAAGATTAGGAAAAAGATGGTGGGTTGGATTTCAACACTAAGAAAGAGAGAACTCATTTCCTGGGTGAAAGTGTTTTTGTGGACATGAGTGTTTTCCACACAACACGGCATCCCCCCCGACCTCCCCTCTACGCGGTCCACAGCGTTCTCATACAGTGAAAAATACGTGGAATACATACGGATTACAGTGCATAACTTTTCACAGCTTTTAATGCGAATGGTTTACATGAGAACAGCGTGAACCAACATGCATCAGCCATCACACAGAAGTGAGATGACTGCTGGAGGACCTGTGTTGTGTTGGGAATAGTTTTTTGTGTACCAACATAATCTGAGCTCCAAGGTCCACTTTAACTGTATTCCAGCTGTTTTCTTTGACCATTACAGAGTGCAGTAATAGTAACTGTAGTAATGTCTTCCTGTCTGGGGCCTGTGTGATGCTGAGCGCGGGGTTTAGGTGTGGTAGCGCGAAAGAAAGGTTAAGTTTCTCCGTACGTTTTGTCTCTTTGTGGGTAGACATGCTGTGTCTCTTTTTGGTCATTTGTGTTTTCTTTGAGGTTGTTTTTGGTTTCTGTGGTCATTTGCCGTCTCTTTGTAGTCGGTCTGTGTCTCTTTGTGATAGTTTTGCGTCTCCTCTTCACAGCATTTTGTAGCATTAATATCACCATATCGGCTGGAAAAGCTAGAGCAGATAATAAATACATAAACACTCAAAAAGCTTAAAGACAAACCTTAAAGCTAAAGAAGTCCAACTGCAATCATAAGATCTGAGAAAAGACCAAGTTACATTCATTCGGATTATGTGCTGCACCTAAGCCTTATAATAATAGAAAAGAAATGCCATTTTTTCTAAATGCATCCAGAATAACAAATCAAACCTCATTTTGTACTTGTTTTCTTTGTGGCATACAAGTTAAAAAAAAAAAAAAAAGAATTGGCTGTTTGAAAAGCTTGTTTGGAGTAGACATGATGTGCATACACAGTGGTTCAGCGTTCAGTTCTCTGAGCCTGAAACTTCCTCTTAATGTATGCTCACTGTGCGTTTGCACGACCTGTCTGAAGTGATTTCTGACGGCCTTGTTTAATTAGCTGCGTTTGTGTGTGTGTGGGTGCGTGCTTGTGTGCGTGTCTGTGTACTTTTATACATATTCATCGGCCGCAGATTTCAGCCCGATTGATGTTTGTAATTGATTCAGAAGGTTTTATAATTCCTGCAAAAAGCACACCAAGAATTTCAATGACTTTGCAAATTTGGGGGACAGGAGGGGAGGGAGGGAGGGCAAAGGGTGAGGAGATCTGAGGGTGCCGCGTCTACACCTTAGGACGGTGTGATTTCTATCATTTTGCAGAGGAAAAGAGAGCTAGAGAGAGGAATGTCAGCCGCTTTGTTGTTCCTCTTTCTGGGAGTAAATTACACATTTAGGATTTATTAAGACAAGAAACACATTCTGAAACAGTGGCTCCGTGAAGCCTCCGCCGAGACGTGCTCATTACTCTGTAGCCCCGGGCCACGCTCGCCGCCTCCCAATGCATCCTTTTTTTCCCTTTCCTTTTTCCTCTACCCCCTCCGTCTGTGTTTCCTCGGCGCCGCGTCGCCAGGCCCGGCGCAGTAATGTCACAGTGGTGCGTTCAGAAGCTGCAGCAAAGATTTTGAACTCCCAGCAGGTGCCGATGCCCCGACATCTGTTCAATTATTAAAGCGAGGGGCCACGTGGCTGCATTACAGCCGCCGCACCCATTAGATACAAAGACAAGGGCTTTTGACAGGCCCGTAGGCACCCCAGTGGCAGCCTTTTTGCAGTTTTACCCTCATTTCTATTTAATTATGAGGTTCAAATACTTCATTTTGATATCCTTGGCCTCACAGATTTTGTTATGAGTGCATAAAGTTAGTTGGATCGTTGATACTTTAAGATAAGCGTTGCAGGGACTTTGGAGAAGTGGGGCATCGATTTGTCCCCAGACTTTATGCAAATGAAGAGCGGCTGCATCTAAAAAAATAAATAAAAAAAAGACAAATCGACCATGACCGTTGTTGATCTGAAATAAAGACAGACTCTGCAGCTGCATGGCATGTTTCAGAAACACGTTTGGGTTAACTATTTTCATAAAATAAGAGATTGTATTCCAAAGAGCAGCCTTATGGTTGGTTTTTAAATCCGTGAGCAGCCAGCCCCACGTGAGACGTTAACCAATCATGTGCCATCATCGCGGTTATAGGAGGGTGGAGCCTGTTTTCTCTGCTTGTCATTGGTCAGTGAAGAGAAACTGGTGGCGAGAACATCTAGCATGCAGTGCTGGGAAGCGGGCGATCCCATCCCTGGAAATGAGGCGTTTATGGACACCTTAGATTGTTAGATTGTTACATGTTGCATGCCAGTTCACAGAAGTGGTGCTTTTAACAAGATTAGAGCTTACATAATTTAATTTTTTTGGGGGTGGGGGCTGGCTGGCTGAACTAAGCAGACCCAAGTGGGCTTTTCATGTGCATAGAGCTTTCATGGTTTCATGCTTTTGAAACTGTCCATTATGTTGAAAAGGAAACTGTAAATGCAGAGAATTAATAGACAGCTGTTTATTACAACAACAAAATCCGACTATGGTCCTTTGACAGGGGGGGTCTTTTCAAACGCCCCCCCCCGGTCTACGGGCCTGTTTGACTTGACACGGCGCATGTTTTCCTCTCTGCCTCACAACTCTGCAGTCCTTTCTTGTTGCTTCTTTTTGTTTTATTCATCACCGAGATATTTTTCTGTTAGCATGCATGGGAATATTAAAGAGCCATTTGTTCCCTGTCAGCGTTGCGGGCACAAGAGCTTTATATCGTGATCTTTTTGATTCCCCTCTCTTTAAAACCGAGGTCATGTATGCTCCTTGTAGCTCCCTCGTCTCTTTCATAAAGATCTAACCATGAAAACGGCCGTCGTGTCGATAAATAAATCATGGGGCGGACACAAAGTTAAATCCCCGACACAATCGCTTCCAGCAGCCGCCCTCTTCCTCTCTTTGTCTTCCTCGAGCGCTCAGAAGTTCAGACTTTTGTTCCAACGCTTGATTGGTCGTTACAGCGCCATCAAAAGTTTTCTTCCCCCGAGCACCCTGAACTCTCTTCAAACGCTGCCACCCATCGCTCCGTCTGCTTGAAAACACACATGATGTATACGTGTAAATGTTTAAGCATTTTCTGTGTGTACATGCACACCATATACTGCGCATGTACAGACACACAACAGCCCTACTCCTCTGTACCAAACACTGCTTTTTTTAATGGTTTTACTGTTTAATGTTGCCCCTTTTTTATGAAATTTTAATGTATGTCTGTTTTTAATTGGTCTCCGTCTGTTATGTGTCTGTTCTTTTTTTACATGTAATGTAACATGATCTATGGAGAATGACATCTCACATCCATGTATGCCCAGTGTGTGTTATGGTAGTGACAATGAAACTAATCGCAAGTCTTTTGTGTGCGGCATCCACTCCACACTAAAAGATGTGACCTATGAATTCTTCATGTGTTATTTCTTCCCCTTTAAACTTTATTTTCTCTGTCTGAGTGGCAGCAGAACAAAAAAGGCAGGGCGAGAGCCGTATTAGCAGTACAAAGATCCTTTACTGCAGTAAAAATACTAATACCACACTGTAAAAACACTGTTACAAGTTAAAGTCCTGCGTTGAAAATGTAGCAGAGTAGTAGAAAGTGGCATGAAAACCTAGTACCTCAACATTTGGACTGAAGTACAGTACTGGAGTAAATGTTACTTAGTTTACAAGACGTGTGTTTTTAAAGCCGGTGTGTTTTCAGGGGCAACAGATTGTTTAGTTTATAACGTCGTGGACAGTCCCCCTTAATTAACTGTACAGTAGAAGGAGCTTTAGCCTCTACGGCTAACTACCAGCTGTACTCTCCGGCCAGTTGACAGTAGGCAGTTTGTGTGGAGCGTGATGTTGAAATATAGTAGAGAAAGCTTGTTTTTTTCCCCATGTTGTTGTGTCTAAGTGACTGATGAAGAAAAATCTTTGAAACTGGTCCAGTACTGAGGGAGCTGTAATGTAACCCTACAGGACAGATGTTCAGCATCAGGGAGAAACAAGCTGTAATTTTACCCTACAGGACAGATGTTCAGCATCAGGTAGAAACAAGCTGTAATGTTACCCTACAGGACAGATGTTCAGCATCAGGTAGAAACAAGCTGTAATGTAACCCTACAGGACAGATGTTCAGCATCAGGGAGAAACAAGCTGTAATTTTACCCTACAGGACAGATGTTCAGCATCAGGTAGAAACAAGCTGTAATGTTACCCTACAGGACAGATGTTCAGCATCAGGTAGAAACAAGCTGTAGTGTTATCCTACAGGACAGATGTTCATCATCAGGTAGAAACAAGCTGTAATGTTACCCAACAGGACAGATGTTCAGCATCAGGTAGAAACAAGCTGTAATGTTACCCTACAGGACAGATGTTCAGCATCAGGTAGAAACAAGCTGTAATGTTACCCTACAGGACAGATGTTCCACATCAGGTAGAAACAAGCTGTAGTGTTACCCTACAGGACAGATGTTCAGCATCAGGGAGAAACAAGCTGTAATGTTACCCTACAGGACAGATGTTCAGCATCAGGTAGAAACAAGCTGTAATGTTACCCTACAGGACAGATGTTCAGCATCAGGGAGAAACAAGGTGTAATGTAACCCTACAGGACAGATGTTCAGCATCAGGTAGAAACAAGCTGTAGTGTTACCCTACAGGACAGATGTTCAGCATCAGGTAGAAACAAGCTGTAATGTTACCCTACAGGACAGATGTTCAGCATCAGGTAGAAACAAGCTGTAATGTAACCCTACAGGACAGATGTTCAGCATCAGGTAGAAACAAGCTGTAATGTTACCCTACAGGACAGATGTTCAGCATCAGGTAGAAACAAGCTGTAATGTTACCCTACAGGACAGATGTTCAGCATCAAGCTGTAATGTTACCCTACAGGACAGATGTTCAGCATCAGGTAGAAACAAGCTGTAATGTTACCCTACAGGACAGATGTTCAGCATCAGGTAGAAACAAGCTGTAATGTTACCCTACAGGACAGATGTTCAGCATCAGGTAGAAACAAGCTGTAATGTTACCCTACAGGACAGATGTTCAGCATCAGGTAGAAACAAGCTGTAATGTTACCCTACAGGACAGATGTTCAGCATCAGGTAGAAACAAGCTGTAATGTTACCCTACAGGACAGATGTTCAGCATCAGGTAGAAACAAGCTGTAATGTTACCCTACAGGACAGATGTTCAGCATCAGGGAGAAACAAGGTGTAATGTTACCCTACAGGACAGATGTTCATCATCAGGTAGAAACAAGCTGTAATGTTACCCTACAGGACAGATGTTCAGCATCAGGTAGAAACAAGCTGTAATGTTACCCTACAGGACAGATGTTCAGCATCAGGTAGAAACAAGCTGTAATGTTACCCTACAGGACAGATGTTCAACATCAGGTAGAAACAAGCTGTAATGTTACCTTACAGGACAGAAATCCCCAAAATCACCATCATCAAACCCACCAGACAGTATAGAGCAGCATATCTCCACCAGACTCCATGTAAATAATCACTACTTTTAGCGTGTATAGAGCAGCATATCTCCACCAGACTCCATGTAAATAATCACTACTTTTAGTGTATAGAGCAGCATATCTCCACCAGACTCCATGTAAATAATCACTACTTTTAGTGTGTATAGAGCAGCATATCTCCACCAGACTCCATGTAAATAATCACTACTTTTAGCATGTATAGAGCAGCATATCTCCACCAGACTCCATGTAAATAATCACTACTTTTAGCATGTATAGAGCAGCATATCTCCACCAGACTCCATGTAAATAATCACTACTTTAAGTGCCAGCATATTTTCATGCGTAAATCTGTAAACTGTGTTCATTTCTACCATTTCTAGAGTTGTGATGGTTGGTCAGAACAGATGTGGCTGAACATGGCCACAGTGACGTTAACATTTGGAAGTGTCTAGTTTCAGTTCCCCAAACCTGTCCACCATAAACTAGACACTTTCATGCCTTTCGTTCATGTTTGTCATTTTCAGAGCAAGTTAAAATCTGTGTACATAATTTTAGGAAAACGTGATATATTTCCTTAGACATTTTAGCAGCTTTTTCAACTTTGTCTTTTTTACTCATTTGTCGCTATTTGGACGCTTTTGGCACTTTCCACGTTAGTCGGTGGTTTTGTAGCATTTTCCGACATTTTTGTCTGTCGCTTTTTTCAAAGTTTTTAATTTATTTGGAAGTGTCAAGTTTCAGTTGCCCGCACCTGTCCATAAACTACACACTTTCATTCAAATGCTTTCATTCATTTTTTGTCATATTCAGAGCACGTTCTATAAATTGTTTTGATCTGTGTTTTAGGTTTATTTTAACTTTAAAAAGAAGTCAGTTTTTTTTGGGAATATCCAAACACTGCTGTCTCATTTTTTTAAGGGAAGAAAAGGAAGTATGGTAGAGTACTGTAGTATCAGGCCATGCATGCATCTCTCCACTCCCACACCAATACCCCCCAACCTCTCCTCCTCCCCCTCCTTGTTTGACTCTTCGCTGTGTGTTCTGTACATGCCAACAAATCCTAATTGCACCCCACACTCTTCTCTTCCCACCGATGCTGCGCAATTCGTGCCACCAAATTCCTTGTGTGCTAATTAGGCACGCAACCACGGTGGATCTGCTCCTGACAGGTGCTGCTGGCCTGCTGGGGTCACACACACACACGCACATGCACACACACACACTGGCACACACAAACACAAACACAGAAAAAGATGCACACAGAGAAACGCGCACACACTCAGACACACACACACACACACACACACACGGTGAGAGAACGAGAGGTACGCCCGTGCTTGCAGCATTAAAAATAAATGGAGAGGAGAATAACGAGAGAGGCAAGACGTGTTAATTTCTAGCTTCCATCTGTTATTACATAAGCACTGCCAACAAGTACGCATCTCTGGAAGAACGGCGCAAAGAGAGAGAGAGAAATAGGGAGGAGGAGAGGAAGCAAACAGCCATAGCTGGAGTCCTCCTGCCTGGGAGAAGAATTCCTCGGGGAGGAGAGGAATCAGATTGATCGAGCAAATGCAAACGTAAACGATTCGTTTTGAAGGTTTCGCTTCCAAAACAGTTTGAACACATAACCTGGTGTTCCTTTTTCTCTCAAAATGTGGCCAAAAAACTTAACCGTGCAGTCTGAAATGTTTGCTGTTTTATAAGTTAAGGCCTCCAGAGAGCTGATATATATCCTCAGAAAAAAAAGTTTCAAAGCGAGATTTGAATTTTTTTTTCTCGCTTGCAAAACAAGTTTCTAAAAGAGAGAAACAAGGGAAGTAGTTAGTAGCAGTGGATTAGTACCAGCACGGTTCTGCACAAAGCTGTTGGAAATGCAAAAAAGATAGAAAGGTTTCTAAATAAAATACTCCCCAAAATGTTCACAACAACAGAGCCATGTGACATAATCTATAGGGTGAATTCATCATTAATATGATGCCAGTTTAATTAATATTGTTTTTAGTTAATAATAACCTACTTATATGCCTGTCTGAAATGTGCTGCACTTTGACCAAACAAATTTCCCAACTCTGGGATAATAATACTTAGACTTTTGACCTTAACACCTGCAGGGTTCTTTCATCCTGGACCTGGATTCCCACCTTTTTGTCTAAATAACTAATTGATACAATTGCGTTCCTTCAATTGAACACCATTATGGAAAGGATTTCTAAGGAGGTTGACCTTTCTGTTGAAGAGTAAGATCCATTTTGTAAACATCAAAAACATCAGCGAAAGCGATACACTTCATTTAACGTCGACTGACCCAAAAGAAAACTATGTAAAGCTGTTTTGGGTCATCTTTCCACTTTTCTACAATCACTGCTCTAGTTTTGGTTATATGTTGGCTCTATACACGCTAAAAATATTGTTTCTTTTAAACTGAGTCTGGTGAGTTGATGGGCTGTTAAAAAAGGCCTATCTCTGTAGTGTTCTCTCAATACTAGACCAATTTCAGAGGTTTTTGTTCCCATCAGTCACTTACACTCAAAGGAAAATATGGTCCAGGTTGAAAGAAACCACAGAAATGACCCTTTAAAGCTCAACATTTTCCACCAGCTCTTTCCTCACTGAAGCTGTCCTGTAACAATAATCCAGTGACAGTGAAGATGTACCGTCTGTCATCCAGCAGAAACACTGAGGAACAATGGGACGAGGCGAAAGCAAAGGCTCCGCCGAGTGATGAGTGTTTGGGTTTCGGGAAACTTTTCCACCGCCGAGGCGTGCTGATGTCCCGAGGTGGCGTTTGTTTTCCTGTCACAAGGCGCAGCAGATGGGAACTTTTTTTCAGGGTTGTCCCCGCTATTATAAGTCTTAAGTGCAGCACCCAAGCAGTTTTTGTCAGCACCAATGCTGAATGAGGGTAAAATGCGGCAAAAAGGCACCAAAGACCGCAAATAAAGTGCAAAAAAATGCTTCATACTGACTAAACAACTTTTTTCAGATCTAATGATTGTACTTTTGTCTTTTAAGTAGTTTTTTCTTTTGAGTGTTATCTATTATCTGCTGTAGCTTTTCCAATGTTTTAGACACAAGTGGGATGATATTAAAGTTCCAAAATGCTGTGAAATTGTATATTTTGTTTGTTAAAAAACATCCAGTTTTATTGAGGAAAGACTTTAAGCCCCTCCGCCAAATATGCGCACCAGTCTTCTCCAAACCAGGGAAAACTGCACGGAGAGACACCAGGAGAGGCTGCAAATGTCTCGCCTATTTGCTAAGATTCTTTCCCAGGGCGGAGGAACGGTGGCGTCCAGACACTCGCTGCCGGAGTACACGCGGCTCAACCGTAGATCTTTGTTTCATCACTGCTCGGCTGCTCCTACAGCACGCGTGTCAAACTCAAAGGCCCGCGGGCCGACTCTGAAAGCTAGACCGCTCAGGACCAAATTTATGTTACGTACAAAGTCTTTTGTCTAGTTTGTGCTGCAGTTGTAAACTTTGTCACGTGTCAAACTCAAGGCCTGGGGGGTTGGGTTTGGGGGCCCAAGTCCAGCCCCTTGCAAAGTTTTATCCAGCCCGCATATCAATTTAAGGTCCGTCTAGTGCGCGCCAAACCAAAAAGAAAACTGCGATTAACCGACACTCAAAGCAGAATTTGGCATTTTTCTTGACTTTGAGACTCAGAAATTCCCCCCCCAAAAAAAACCAGAGAGTTCAGATATTCAGGCTGTGAAACAGGTTGCTGGGAGTCTGTTGAGGTAGCCGGCTTTAATAATGTAATCTTTGTTTTGCATGATTTGCTAAACTCTATAATGGATAAGGAACTTTTTTTGCTGTCTTCTTGGGGCTTTATGTCGACCAAACTGTATGTGAGAAAGACTGAGACATGCAGTAATACAGTCAAAGAGATTTGACTTTTTCAATCTGATAAAATGTCAAACTGAACA
Organism: Percina caprodes; assembly: GCA_013375575.1. Taxonomy (NCBI): domain Eukaryota; kingdom Metazoa; phylum Chordata; class Actinopteri; order Perciformes; family Percidae; genus Percina; species Percina caprodes. Next base: position 50,216 of record JABXJD010000201.1, on the reverse strand, counting down.
TGTCTGGCCCTGGATGTGATTCTCATTTTCCAGCGTGGCCCGAGGGAAGTTGAGTTTGACATCCCTGTGTTTTGGAGGGAATCTAAACAGCACAAACAGCCTGTAACCGCTCCGTCTCTAAGCGCCCGTGTGGGAACACATTATAATTGTTTGCTCAATTATTTTTCTTGGACGCCGCACCTGCATTTCACCAAGTGAACTCCTGAGACCGGAGCGCAATTAGAGCAGCGCTGACGCCTGTTTAAGCGGCGGGAAGGGGAGTCAGATAAATACCTTTTTAGTGCTCAAGGTAACAAGCAAAGAGGGTGACAGTGAAAAGGCTCGCAGGGAGCAATTTCCTTTATTTGTCTTCTGATTTGACCTCTCTCTTGACAGGGTTCCAGAGCTTATTACCATGTCTGTCCTGCGCTCTAATCAAGGCACCATTACAAATGATGAGTGGGCTGGAAAGTGCCAGATGTGGGCGAGAGGCTGCAGAAGGTGGCGAGTTGTGCCGACCGGTGTCGACGCCCTCTGGATTGTGTTGCGAGGTTTCAAATTTTCACGGATAAGTAGCTCTGATGCTTGCAGAGTATTTTACATTGCTTTTTCCTGACCTTCCGCTGACTGTTTTTAATGAGAATCTCTGCAGTGAAGTGCAGAGGTGTGAAGTTGTTTCACAGAGAGGAGAAAGTCTTCAGCCTCTGAGAAATCCTGCAAGAAAAACTGTCACTGTCCTGCTTTGTGGCTGGAAGCCTTTGTACTTTTTGTTTTATGTAATGTTATTTAAGATATGACAGAATGTGTTTGTAGGTTTTTAGGTTGGTCTCTTTATCCCTGAGAGCATGTCTTACCTTGTGCACCAGGGCCACGTTCAGCCCCGAGAAAACGTAGCAACACGTTTTTTTTAACTGAAATGGATGCGTTGAAACCATCTCTGCTGATTGGGTATCCCCTGTAACCCAGCCAATAAACGAGGGACACCCCCACCAAACAAGAGAAAACCGAGGTCACAGCCCGTTGCACACCGTTACATTTTGAGAGTGAACGTGCTCCTGTTTTGTGTCCAGCGTGTCTTTGTGTTATCAGTCCTCGGCTTGTTTCCACTGTCAAAAAAAACTGCCTAATAACAGTCACTCCTTTTATAATTTTGCTCAATCACATGACAGGGGATGTTTAACCCTCTGAGGACAAATTAGCGCGTCCAAACAATGTTTGACAACTACTCAAAGCGATATAAGAACATTTCAATTCAGACATTTATCTATTTTAATCATTTATAACTTAAGAAAAACAATTTGTACAACACATCTTAAGTTAAGGTTTGTTTTCAAAAGAACATCAATGTTTCAGCTTTAGCGCCAAATTATCTCTTTACACCTTGCTCTGGAAAAAATGTGTGCGTCACTACACAGCAAGCTGAGTTTGTTGTGAACATTTTGATATATTAATATATGGGGATCAGAAATATGCAAATACCTTAGGACGGTAAATTGAACAAGATATGTGATAATGGCCTCAGACCTCAGAGGCTCCAGTTAAACGACTCCAGTTAAACTCTCTGTCACACCGATGTGTCTTGGTGTCCTTGGGAATGACCATTTATATTCACAGCATTTCTCCTATTGGCAGTCGGGCTCACTCTGCACATAGATGCCAGTCAGTGTTTTACAGCTTGCTCTGTCTTCAGTCACACAGCTATCGTCCCAGCCATGCATACCTCCCTCTCTGCTCTCCATGCCCGCCGTCCTGCATGCATTATTCACAGCCAAATTAAAATACCGGGCCGAGAGAGAGAGAGTTGCATGTGAGGGCAGCTGAATCGGGGCGGTGCCGCCCCACAACAGCTGAAAGTGTCTGTCACAGAGTTATAACTTCTTTTTTTCCCCCCATAGTTCCCCGGCAGTGCAGCTGCCTAAATGAGAGGGATTAAGTTAACTCCCCGCTTAGAGGAAGAGCAGGCCCTGGATTAGGGCACTGGGCATGGACACAGAGCGCATTCAAGCAAGAGCCACAGCTTTTTATTTTAAAAAGACGTGGGAGGGGAGAGCGGAGGCAGCGGCGCGCAGCCCTCGCAGGGCACCGGCGGCCGTGTTGCTTGAACAAATACATTGACAACAAGTGTAACGCCGCAGCCACAACATGGCAAAAGTGTGTCTGAGCAAAGAGGGGGAACGCTGGCGGACACGCCGACAAACACAAATGCACTTTTTTCTCCTTCTTCTTCTTCCCACCTCCCACTTTCACCCAACTCTCACTCTTCCGTCTACTGTCATGACCTAAAAAACAACTCGTCACATACTGATGCCTGGTCAGTGGCTCTGAGCGTCAGATACTGATGCAAAAAAAAAAAAACCTTTAGTGTCTGTATGGAGCGCACCGGGCAGAGTACAAAGCTAGGTTTATTCCCGGCGCGAGCCTTTAAAAAGACGTCGCCACGGCTGTCAGACGGCGCCAAGGCTCTGCAGGTTGAAGTGGTGCATGGTCGTCCACCACTGAATTTTTGTAGGTACCCGCCCACTGGGAAGATCAGCCGAGCAGGTTGGCCTCTACAAACATCTGTGTGATTCTTCAGTGGTTCTTAACAGGGTAAAGCCCAATTCACAGAGTGGAGATAAGAACAGGTGGTGAAACAGTGTGAGAACCACGAGGGGGGAAAACAACAGACACCTGCTGGTGAAACCCAACCTGGTTGGTCCGTCCCATTCCAGCAGAGCCCAGCTGACTGAGGACTATGGTTACCTGGTCCTCAGATCTCTGCAGGGTAAATCCAGACAGCTAGCTAGACTATCTGTCCAATCGGAGTTTTCTGTTGACGACTAAAACTACTTCTGAACGTACACATGTTCCACCAGAACAACTTCCTTCCTGAGACTATTTAGCAGAGGCACCGTGGCTCCGTCCAGAGTTTAGCCCCGCCCACGATGATAGTGATTGGTTTAAAGAAATACAAATAAACCAGAGCGTGCTTCTCTCCCATCTAGGAATGCCCTGTGGACTAGCCAGACCCTCCTCCACAGCACTGTGGAGGAAGGTCTGGACATGCAACACGGGACTTTGCCTCAGGAGACCGGGGTTCATGTCCCGTTCATGTCTCGTGTCAGTCTTGACCAAGAGCGCCTAAATGTGACGCCACAGGAGACGTTTTGTGTCAACAACAAACGCAAAAGTTTAGCTAAGTACATTTACTCCAGTACTGTACTTACTGTTACTTTAGTTACTAGTTACTTTACAACTAAAGTAACTACAGTCATCTGACAGCTTTAGTTACTAATTACTTTAGTTACTAGTTACTTTACAACTAAAATAACTAGTAACTACAGTCATCTGACAGCTTTAGGTGGCCCGTGGGTAAGGTGGCCCGTGGGTAAGGTGGCCCGTGGGTAAGGTGGTCCGTGGGTAAGGTGGTCCGTGGGTGAGGTGGTCCGTGGGTGAGGTGGCCCGTGGGTGAGGTGGTCCGTGGGTGAGGTGGCCCGTGGGTGAGGTGGTCCGTGGGTGAGGTGGTCCGTGGGTGAGGTGGTCCGTGGGTGACGTGGTCCGTGGGTGACGTGGTCTGTAGGTGAGGTGGCCCGTAGGTGAGGTGGTCACTAAGGCAGCTACCCACAGACCTCCTCCACTTCACTATATGTTTAACATAAATGATTTTAATAGCGTAGTATTCTATCCACTAACAAGGTATGGATGCCTTAGGCTGCTCACACAATAGTGTAGGCCCTGTTTAATGTATAACTTAATTGTATACAATATATGTAGTAGGGGGTCCATGCGCCATTTCTCTTTCACTTTTAAAAAGACCCCATGACCTGTTTGGACCCCTTCCAGTTTCTAAAATGGGAAGCTTTTTCTTTACTTTTAATACTTTAACTACATTTTCCTGATAAACTTACAGACTTTTACTGAAATAACATAGTCCATGCAGGACTTTGACTTAAGTCTTTTTACAGTGTAGTATTAGTACTTTTGCTGGAGTTAAGGATCTGAATACTACTTTCCCCAAAAACCTGCCATATAGTTTAAAAATCACGCTGGATGTTTGAGTAGATAACAAAGTCTGATCCTCTTGCCCTCTGTCTTCTTCTCTTGTCTTCTTCTGGCTGCAGGGAGAGAGGAAACCTCCGTCACGTCATCTCCGTGACATCGAAGCGACTGCGCCGCCGCGGCACACCGCCGGTGATGGATGCCTTTTTGCCTGGTGCAGTCAGGCCGAGCGCCTGGCCCGCGGACGGCTGTAATCGCACCGACAGGTGACACATCTGTGGAAACCAGAAGATGATGGGGGGAGACTGCTTAAGTCCTGTGACCTGCCCCGCACACGCCTCCTCCCTGTACCGTAAGCAAACGCATACGTTTTTTGCTTCAAAATTTCAATTTTGAAGCATATGAAACATTTCATTTTCTGGATTCTAGGGAAATTTCTTTGCAACAATTTCTGCCTTTTCTGCATCATTGTGGTGCATATTAAAACTGCATGCATTTTATCGTAAGATCAGCAATATATGGACTATCACAGGGGGCAAAAATATGTGTATAAAAAAAAGTATGGTGGTGCAGCAGATTTTCCAGCCTACACATCCTATCCTCCAGACTAAAGAAAACATCTTTGTTTGGTACAGATCTTCACAAAAATCACTTTTTAATATTTTTCAATGAAAATGAGAATAATGATGCAAAATTGACAGCATGCTGGTGAATAATGATGCAACAGTTTGTGCCTTTGGCCTTTTTGTGCCCCTGACCAGCGGCAATATTTTATGGTAAAAAAAATAAGAGGAACAAAACAGCGATGTCAGCAATAGATTTACTAAACAGCTGCCCTGGAACTGGAAACCATTTAAATGATGAAAGAAGGCGACAGAAACTTGGGAAAAGATGTCAGAAAGAAGGAAGGCAAAAGTAAGTTGAATATACACAAGCAAAAACTTTAAAAAAAAACTACAAAAAAGCAACAGTAACTTCAGAAAAAAAAACAGTAGGAAGGAGGACAGGAGTAAAGCAATACTAGGGCAACAAAAGTGACAAAAAATCAAATAAGCAACAGACAGTAAAAGAAAGGAAGGAAGGCAAGAATTAGGCGAGAAAAACGTCACATTTTTGGTAGAAAAACAAGTCAATAGAAAAGGTCTGGCACAGCCTTGGAACTGGAAACCATTTAGCTAAAAATCCTCGTACCCACATTTAAGAAACTCTGCCTTAGTCCGTGCAATTATTCAGGATTGATTGAGTCTCTTCGGTGGATTTCATATTAAAACATGTAAAAAACATGATACATTTTTGTCCTGTTTTGCACATGAATCTATTGGCCTCCAGCTTCCTCCCTAGATGTCTCACATGTTGATATGTACGTCGGTGTGGGTGTAAAGTGCGCTGTTTTGAAGCAGATATTTGTATTAAACATTAGTAGACGTCTTCGTCATCCGTGGCCCAATTAGCAAACTGATTCCCAAAGCGTTGAAAGAGAAAGTCATCTCTGCTCTTGTAGGTAGATCATCAGTTTGGAAATGAATGGAAAAGCATCCCCTCGTCCCTCGCACCCCGACTGTTTCAAAGAGCTTGTTTTGTGCCGTCAAATCCCCCCGGTTGTTTATTGGGGGGGGGGGGCAAACACATTATGCAACCGCAGAACCCAATCTCAAATCTTTGGCCCCGCTCCTCGTCTCAGACACACGGAAGTCTGAAACATCAGGACGCAGCTCGCTCTGAGCCCAGGGGAGGCGCCACCCCCACCCCGTTTGTCAAAGCTTTCCATCCTCACTTTCCATCAATCTTGGAAAAGACTGCCTTTAAATACGTTGCCCCATTTCTTGTGGACTAATTTCCAGAGTACTCTAAAACTTGGATGCATTGATACCAATGGGTCGGTTCCATATTTTGATTAGACTGTGTCATATACGTCTTTGTTAGAATGCTCTTCTCACTTTCTTTAGTTGTTTTATGAATGTGTTTTTTCATTTTTTCCTTAACTTTTTTGTATGAAATCATTTCTCCAATTATGCCTGCATAGGCTACTGCTGTCTACTTGTCTTGATATTTAAATCGTTCTCATTTTTATTTGACTGTATTGTTTTTTTCATATTTCACTTTGTACTCGGGTCTCACTTGCAATCCGGTCCTATTTGTCAGAGCTTTTGTCAGCTGGATTGTCAAATTTCATCCGAGGGCAGGCGCGCGGGGGGGGGGGGCTCTAATATACTTGCGTCTTCTTCCTCCGCGCATGAGTGTTTTCTGTTTGGCTGCTGTCTCTGAGAAAAGACCCATAAGTACTCGCCCTGTATCTTTTCACACACACTTTCTCTGTCTCTCGAACACACACACACTCCGCGGACAGGGCGATGGGCTCCCCAGGGCCAAGAATTTCCCCCCTCTCTCTGTCTTCATCTGCCGGTGAATGTTGACGGCCCACTGAACACTGATGTCGGACTGTGACAGGCTTAGCTGTTTGTGAGAGAGAAAAAGTGTTGGGGCAGAGAGACTATAAAGGGGCCTCTTGTGTGGTGGTTAGCCCATCATGGCTGCTCGGCTCGCACTGAATAAAAAGACCTCTAACACCACCCTTGCTCCGCCGCGGAGGAGGCGAGCGCTCGGCTGCGCTCCGGGGTCGGGCCGGCTCACAGACCATTAGGGAAATGGCTTGAAGGTTTTCTGGTGTTTCAGACCCGGCTGCACCGTTCAAACTAATGAGAGAGATTGTCGGCGTGTGAGTTGACGGGTGTGACGAGCGAGGCCCCTAGCACGGATGCTGAATAAACAAGAACGCTCGGGACAATTGACTTCAGTGACTGTCTTTTGGCCTAGTTTGTGCTGCAGTTTTGGACGCAGAACAAGGTTGTTTTTTTTCTTTCAACCTCTTCTCCCTCCCAACTTGTAAAATACTAACACTTGGTCAGTGGCTCTCAGAGTCCAATAGAGTCTGTATGGAAGACACCGGGCAGAGCAGCAGCTAGCTAACGTAGTGTTAACAGAGACAAAGGTTGCTTGGGCGCGTGTTCTGCATGCCAATAATCAATGTCCACCATCTGTCTGCATTTCGGTGCTTTGACCCATTTATTTTCTTTTGAGCACTAATCTTAACAATGGCACGCAAACCTGACAGGGTGAAAAGCTGTCTGCTCCCCCCCCAGCCACACACCTGTCTATCCTGGCTGCTAATTACCTAAAGGCCTTCACTGAAACGTACATTTTGTAACCCCCCCCACCATCTTTTCCTGAACCTAACTGTCCCGTTTTTGTGTCACATGTCAGTTAAATGTACGTCCCGACCCGGAGCGTCAACAAGTGGCGCCAAAGAGACCTGACCAAGCATCGCTTTCTGATGCGATGGGAGTGAGAACGTGTTGTTTTCTATCACATCTTTTTGATTTCATAAAACAATGACTCAAATCGATTATGAAAATAGTTGCTAATTAATTTAATTGACAATTAAAGGATGAATCGTATCTTTGCAGCTCTACACACCAGATGAAAAGCAGCAAGAGAAAACACTGATGGACACTCAGGATCTTTTTTTTTTTTTTAAACCCACCAGCTGCAGTCCAGCTGTTGGAAGTGTCATGGGGGTGCTCACCTCTGCTTGTTTGAAACACTTCCCCCTTGTGTCTTTTTTCCGCTTTCGTGACTTCCTGTGGGAACTGCGTTTGTTGAGCGGTCCCGTCTGAACGACCCGCAGATGCGACGGTCCATAAAGACACAAAGGTGAGGAGAGACGATGACCGGCCGGGGGCCAACTGAGCTCTGTCGGTGACAGCGCCTTCCGGCAAAACGTTGCCCTGACACATGGGGAGAAACAATAGAGGCCGCGCCCGCAGGATGGAGCTCAGCAGATTAGATTTGGAGTCATCGGGGTTTCTTTGAGTGAAGATTGTGCAGTTGTGTCTGTAATGACTGTTCCTCTTCATTACTAATATTTTGCTGCATTATGAAGAAGACCTTAAACTTAAATGTATCCTCCACAGATAGCCATGATAATCATTTGTGCATCACACACATTAGCACAGATAAGGAAACAGTCACCATAAACGCCAGTACTGATACCGTATAGGCCGTATCGGAGGCTTTACCTATGCTGGGATCGGTACCTGTACTTTTTTGGAGAATTTCTGGTGTTTTTTTTCCCCCCCTGATTATTTGACCGTGTATTGTCCACATGTATGACCCTGTTTGATCCAAACTCACCTCAGTGAAACAACACACACTCCCGGGCATTTAGATTTAGCTCTCACTCGGCTGATCAAACTAAAGCTGAGCTCATCGTTTCTCCTCCACATCCTGAAGGAAGCTGTTCTCTGTCCTCGTCCTCGCACACATTTCCACATCTCTGTCCACTTGTTTTTCTTTTCTCTCGCTCTGTCTCCCTCTCTCCTTTCCCCTCCATCTCAGGGAATTCGCTTCACTGTAATTGTTTGACAGTCTCATCCTGCCTTTATGCCGCGGCCGCAGAAGGTGCCGAGGATTTTTCCCTTCTTTTTTTTTTGGAGGCATTAATAACATTCCGCTCGACTGATTCCCCGGGGCACAACCTCATTATGGCTTATAGGCAGAGAAAAATAAACTGTCTGTACCGCCTGGCAGCTTCTTCTTCCCCCCTTCCTTTTTTCTCTTCGAGAAATGAGGAGTTGGTGTAAAGTGTCTGCTTCTTGTTGCGAACTAAAACACATGTCCAGGGTGTGATCTGTCTCCCGGCTGCTGTTGACGGCACTCTGCACTGGGTGGCAGCACTGTGGGGGAGATTACAGACGCAGCCTCTCCACTCGCTGCCTTTGACATTATAATGGCTTCCTTCTTTCTTTAACATTTAAAACTCAAGCCGTTCTCAATCCCAACTTGTAGAATACTGACACTTGGTCAGTGGCTCTCAGCGTCAGATACAGACACAGAAACCCCCCTTTAGTGTCAAACATACGGCCCGTGGGCCAGAACCTGCCCACCAAAGAGTCCAATCAGACCCACTGATGACACAAGTGACTTTACAAATGTGTGAAAATTGCAGAGAAGTAATTAATTCCAGTTCCAAATTTACCACTTAATCTCTGAGTGTGACTTGTTCTTCCATAAATGTTGCTACTTTAATCTTAGAAATTAAGATTTTTTTTCTCTAAATGTTAGCCCTCTCCCCTGGGTCTGTAACATTGTTTTCCTACAAAAACTCAATATGTTAATATACAATAATGCTACTATATATACTACTGTATGAGTTTTTTTTCTCTGTTTACTACCCCTTTCTCCTGGGTCCGTTACATTATTTATACCCGGACTTTGCCCCTTAATTAAAAAACAGAAATGATGTGGGAGCTACAGGAAAAATACAGAACATTTTCTGTTAGGCCTATATTAAATTATCTGTTAATATACTTCTGAAAAAGTAACAAAAATGTTAAAGCACTTCAAAAAATGTCATTAAAAATTGAGTGAATGTGGAATCTCCCAAAACCCTCTGTGACTTACAAAAGTTGTTGGAGCACAAATGATACAATTCAATATGTAAAATATACAACTGTGAATCAAATGATAGTCATACAGATATTTCTTAGAGTGCAGTCACGTTGAGAGGATAATTTACACTTCAATAGATTGGGTTATCTTCATCAGAAGTTTCACGGCTCCAGGCAGCTTTTCTTTTCATTTTATCGGGGTCAAAAATGTCTCTTTGAAAGTTAAAAGTTCCTAGATTATTATTTCAGAGGATGAACTTCAAAACACACACTTTGTTTCTGGATTTCCAGTGAATTTAAAACATACAATAATATGATAATCCAGTCAGTATGTCTGACTAAAAACATGAATTATCCAGAGTTGAATCCAAACTTTTCTCGCATGTAAGAGTCCCAAATCATGGGTCGATTTTATTTTTTCGATTTTATTTTTTTAATCTCATCCAGTTTATTCCAACTGGAAGCCGGCCAGTGCTCCGCTGCTGGACACACCGCTGCCCTGGGGGGCAAATGCCTTGCCCAAGGGCAGGTTGTGTCAGAGAGTACGTCCTCATTGACAGAGACCAGGGAAGGTGTCGGTGCAGCGCTAGAAAAGGCCAGACAGGCGCTCGGCTGAGCAAAGTATTTCAACGTGCAAGACGTCTCCTCTGTGACTTTCTGGAGAAGCCGTCGACTCCCGTTGGCCTTCATGAATACTTGGAAGTATGAAACCGCTCCAGTTCCAAGCGCTTTATCAAACAAGAAGCTCTTCTCTGTTTTAATTTAACCCTTGTGTCAAATTTGACTCATTTTCAAAGTTTTGTATCAGTGGTTTCTTTCAACCAAATTGCCCCAAACTAACTGGGGTGCATGCATGTAAGTTGTCTGGAAGACGGTGGCAAGGGCGTAGGTTGTCTTTTAACATTGGGGCGGGGGGGCATTATAGCAGAGGGGTCTGGGGTTCCGCTCCCATAAAATATTGGGTGTCCAATACTTAATTTCCTACATTCTTGTGAAGGTTCATGTACCAATTTATGGCTCAAATGTCTTTCTGTAAGTAAAGAAAATGACCCTGTATTGTTTAAAACTTTCTGCATATTCAAAACGCCATCACGTGTTTCTGGAGGTTTTCAACAACAACATTCATCATTTCTAACTGGACCAAACTCATTTCCATTTCTTCCTTCAAAACCACCCTATCATCCTTGTTCGCCGACTAATGCAGTTGCTTTTCCACATCATCTTCATCTTCATCTTCCAGTTAATAGTACGGTTCCAAACCGCCCATTGGCATTTCAAATTGTAGTTGATGTCATTTAAACTGTATGTACTTCTATTGTATTTTATTTTCTAGCCACCGTTCCCTTTCAATGAGTGGCTTTGCCACTTGTCAAGCCGCCATCGCAAAAAAAAAGCTGTTCTTAAAGACTGAACTGATCCACATACATGCCACTTAAATATGAAGCTTGACATTTCATTTCAAGACTTCTCAAACATGTTTCCAGCCGACGGCACCAAACACAAAGCGACTGATCCGATGCAAAGCATAAACGCTACAAACCCTCGCTCCACAATTTGTTGCTGCCTGGACGCACACTTTGATTGAATATTCAATATAAAGCAGATTGACACGCTGTATGAGTCATGTACAGTGTGTGTCCTTGTGTCTCTGCTGCTTCTTCACCGAGACAGATTCCCATACACGCAACGTACACTCTGTTTCTAAAAGCTTTTTTTCTTTGCACTCAATTTATATTCATTCCGGTAACTTAAGGGTTTTAGGGGTTTTTCGGAGAGGAGTTAAGCATTGATACGACTTCAATCAGCGATTGCATCAATTTTAAGGGAGCATCTGGGCAAGGTCGGCGTCAAATCAAACCCATATTTACACTGCTGTTATTGAGTGCAGGGTTGTAATTAAAGTCAGGTTCACTTCACATCGATGAATACAGGTTATTAAGCTCAGAAAAAAGAAAAAAAAGATACATACGTAATCCTTAAAATAAAGTCCTGAAATATAAATGAATGGGAAAGCTAATGGACATGTTTTGGCGGTTTGGGTGAACACTAATAAGAATTGATTCTTGGCTGCCCGAACATTTTCATTTCTCAAACCTCGGCCCGTCTTTACATGTGTAATGAACCTGCCTGGGCATTGATCAAAAAACTAAAAGTGGATGACTAAATCTGCTTAAAAAGGACCGTCTCCTCCCTATCTGCCTGGGCTTTGTCCTGGCAGCAGGCTGGCCAGCACTTACAGAGGTGCTATATGTCTCTTAAATTACTAAATTGCCTTCTGGCCCCCGTGCCTCCCCCTCCTAGAGTGGTTGATGTTTTGCGGGCATTAGTCATAAGTTTGTCCCGCAAATATTTAATCCTTGCCGTGACTGACAATGTTGTCAGACCTCCGGACCGGGGTTTTTAACGCCGTTATTACAAGCGCTTCTCCATCCGTGGCACTTTGGATTATTCAAGATTATGTTGTAATCCCTTTTAAATCCTCATTGCATTAAGATTTCAGTCAAAATACGGGCAACTCTGAAGCAATGAGGTCTTAAGCAGGCGTCATGATTCGGGGCAGCCGCCTTCATTTCCTCCCTTTTTTTTTCCTTTGCGTATTTATTCTCCGGTCTCTCTACATTGTCAACAAGCCGAGCAACAGATCTGTATTTGCTTTGGAGACGCCACAGTGATTTATTCCAGGCAGTGAAACTCCCGTCTCCAATCACCGGCGAGGAAAAACACATGTTTACCAGCTTGCGGTGTTGAGGCGAGGCAAAGACAAACGGAGGGCGCGGTGCGTTCACAAGCACGCCGAGCATCCCAGTTTTCTTTCAGCCTGTGTGTCTGCATGGGAACTTTCCCGATCAAATGTTTGTCTCCGGCGGTGCGTCCTGTGGTTACTGTTCAACTATTTCTCCCCCCGACTGATGTTCTCCCACTGCTCCATACAGCCCTTATCTCTCCTCGCTTGACTTCGCGCCACACCAGAGAGCCTCCAGCCAGACTCCTCTGACTGCGTCTCTGAGCTACATGAATAAACACAAACCAACTCCAACTATAGAACTATATGGCTCGTTTTGTCCCGTGCCTTCACGTATCTCTAAAATCTGCACCGTGCTGCGGCCGTGTGAGTCTTTGATTCTAGGATCAGAGCTTCGGGGTTGCATGGCACCCTTTAACTGCATTTAAACATCATTTTGGGCCATCATGGTAGAGGAAACACTGAGTTAGATGTATGTAACTACAAAGACATTTCTGAGAAAACCCTGTGAAAACCAACCCTTTTCTGAGCTTTTTTTGCAATTTTTTAAAGATGGACATGTGCAGTGCAAGGTTTTTATCCTGTAGTGTATTTTTGGCTTAACTTTGAAGCTTTCTTGCATGATGTCGGCGGGCTCTACCGAGGCGCTTTCATGAGCGGTCAGAATTTTGCAAAAATACCACAAACAAAACATGCTCTTTCAAAGCCGTCGACACTATTTGTGGTTAGGAGGGTTAAGCAAAGCCACAGGGCCATTACTACAAATATAATGTGAAGCGGTGTAACAAAATCGGATATCCATCAATGGAGAAGCAGACATTTCCAAAATGCAGTATCAGTTACTTTAGAAAATTGACAAGCACTATTTTCTGAGAAGGGTCTGAATGTTTTTTCCTGAATGATCTCGGCGTCTAGATTCTGGGTTTAGTTGCTGTGATATTCCTAGGGCAGAACTCCTCAGCTCCCAATAGATTAACACAGTTTGTTTTTTAGCCATTTTTAGGGATGCCAGCAGGGCCTGAAGTTAACTTCTTTGACCATCAGCCTGTTTTTTTATGTAATGCATGAAGACTTGGGCCTGGTTCGCATTTCTGTACGTCTTCCCTGCAGCTAACCCTTTCTGATCATCCACCCTACAGACACTTTTCACAGTTAGCGTGCACGCCCATACACACACACAGTGCTACCTCAACAGATATAGAGACCTACTGCAGCTCGTATGAAAAGTAAGAAATCACGCGCGGCTGTGTTGATGGCTGATTTAGTCACATAGTTACAGCTTTCAGGAACCCTTAAGCACAACTAAATTAATATTATTACTGGTAAAGTTACCGGGTACCGGACATTTTCTCACCAGTTCCCAACATGCACACACACCTGAGCAACTGTAGTGCACGTCAGCGTTGCATTATCTCATGCTATCTCACCAACAGTTTAATACTTACTCACACATCCAAACGGAGTCAGTGAAGGGCCTTTCCAATCGCAAGTGTTCCCTAACAGCAGGCGCATCCTCTCCAACTGCGCTGCGTTCAAGGACGTCAGTGCCTCGACCGCAGCAGGCTCCTCCAGAAATCTTTGAATGTGAATTAAAAATGTGGATAACGGCCAGTAAAAATTGGCTTTGGGCAAGTAGAAATTTTTTTCGGGTAAGAAGGTTGACTGTTATTTTTATGTTAATTTCTCTTTTTTTTTTTTAAAGCTTTCAATGGGTTTTCAACCTTTTTTTAACATTTTGTATAAAAACTACTTGAATAGGGGCCAGAATAAAATGACCCGACTGGACAAGTGAAAGACCTTAACGTTGAACCCTGGGATGCATGTTCAGAAACTAGAGAAAGATGTGAGAGCTTTCTCATCCCTCCTGAAGAAGAGCTTTAAGGCTGCATGATGGGCACTGAGAGAGATCTGTAATGTGATCACTGATCCTTACCAACCACAAACCATTTGTGCCTCCTGGAGACATTCTGTTTTTCTGTTCCTTTTTCTTCATCTGGAAGACGATTTTGTTGCTTTTGTTGTTTCCGGGGGAGGGATTAAACGCTCGGAGGTGAAAGGAGAAAGCGGGTACTAGCCGGTGCTGCGGCGCTCCACTTCAAACCCGATAAGATGTCTAACGCGCCTCAGAGTCAGAACTTCAAACTGTAGCAGCGAGTCGCTGAGAGAAGACAAGCGGGATGATCTTGTTGTCTGCGCCACAGGCCGCCCGTGTGTCCATGGGGGTGTGTGTGTGTGTGTGTGTGTGTGTGTGTGTGTGTGTGTGTGTGTGTGTCTCCGCGTGTGTGTACGTTCACTCCAGTGCTGTACTTAAGTCCAAATTATGAGGTTCTTGTCCTTTACTGCAGTAAAATTACAAATACCACACTGTGAAAATACTTTTGTGAAAAAGTCCTGCTGTGAAAATGTTACTTTCAGTAAAATGTAGTTGAAGTATTAAAAGTAAAGAAGTCTCCTCCCATTGTAGGAAGAGTAAAGGATCCACCCAGCTGTGTGTTTAATGACATCATCATCTCAGCTGGACCTGGAGGCCGTTATATTGTTGCTAGGTTACTTTATAATAATATCAGATATTAGAAACTACATGTGTTTAGTGTGCAGAAATCTTAATGTGTAAAGTAACTAAAGTAACTAGTAAATGTACTTAGTTACATTCCACCACCTCGTATGTCGTTGTTCAGTTTGGAGATTTTGAATTTCAAACAGACAAAGATACATTTCTGTGTGTGGAGTTTGAAAAAGGACGTTTACCAGACAGAGAGGATCTAATGATGAAAGATGCAATCAAGTTGCATGATGGGAAGTGTAGGATCCAGTGTTTTTTTTAAAACCTGAGTCCCATAATAGGGGCTTAGAATCTGCATCTTTAACAATCATTTTCTAATTCTCCACTCACTCCCTTAAATGTAAAAAAGGCTTTTCAAACTTTAAAAGTCAACATCTGCAGTGTACCAGCGTCTCATCACCTCGCTCTGTCAAATGTGTACTTACTAGCTGCAAGTATGCAAATGACAGTCACCCTGCAGGGCTGAGGGATCTGAGCCACCCACACTGAAACCAGCGGCACTCTGGGAACTCTGAGGGAAAACTTTTAGATGCCCCAAAGTTTTTCGGTGAACTACCTCTCCTCTCTCATGGCCTTTTTGACTTTGCGAAAACAGACAGAACGTCAAGAGCGGACTCCGTGGCAGGATGTCTGACTGGCTCACTGTAGTGTGTGGGGGGTGAAAGTAGGTTACAGTTTGCTTTTAGGACATGTAGCTAACCCCCCCTGACCCTGGCTTGGATCCCTGCTCCCAGACCCCTTCAGCAGCCACAGCCACACACTTCTCCCTGACGCTCCAGGCCTCCGGGACTTGGCTACCGGTGTCAGAGTGCACGGGCAGCCCGGAGTCGCTTTCACAAAGTGGCAACACTCAAACAGCCGCCCGTCCCTTCCATTCCTCTTCTTCTTCTTCCAGCCAGCAACCTACACGTGCTTTTTTTCTCCGGGTTGTCCCCAAAACTCCATCCTCCTAAACCACCATCGCCATTATCATCATCATCATCGCTGTTGTGTCGCAGCAGATGAGCCGTTTGAGTTTCGCCTGTGGATACTCCGTATCGCGTTGACAAAAACAAACGGCAGCGGCTGCAGCTCAGAGACTCATAAGTCAGGTTGGAAACGTCCCCGCGATCACGTTAGCTAAACTAAGCTGACATGAAGACAATCAGGGAATGTGTTTGCCCCCGCGTGTCCAACTGTATACAGTTGTAGCTTCTATTTGACTTCCATTTTCATATTTATGTTATGTCCGACAAGTCATGCATTCTTCCTTAATCAAATGAAAACTTGCTCGTTCATCTTTCAGACCCGGTTCAGACAGGCTGCAGCCTGCAACTGTTTGAGAGCTGAGGACACTTTTGATGAATAAGAACATTTTCATTTCAGGACGAGCAAGAAAACCAACAAAACAAGATACTCCACAAACTAATTTTTCAAAATGATTGTAAATGATACAAATGAGGATTTCCATGTTCAAAAAGGATTAAACCCCCTTTTTTTTCTATTTTTCTTCTTTAGTTATATACAAAACAATTCAGTCTTCACTTTTTTATACATGTAAAAGTACACATACATGCATATACACACACACTCATGCATACACACATATATATACTCATGCATACACACATACACATGCACACACACACGTAAACACATGTACACATTCATACATACACACGTTCATATACACACACACATGCATACATACACATTCATACACATGCATACACAGGTTCATACACACACTCGCATACTGTACACGTTCATACGCATACACGTGCACGCACACACATATTTATACACACATACACATATATACACATGCATACACACACATTCATACATACACATGCATACACACAAACATTCATACATACACACATACTCACATACTGTACACACACATACATGCATACACACACACATGCATATACACATGTACACATTCATACATACACACATTCATACGTACATACACACATACATACATTTTCATACACACAGATACACATGCATACACACGCATACACATGCATACACACAGATACATATGCACACATACACACATACATACGCACATATACACATGCATACTCATATGCACACACATACTGTACACACCATCATACGCACACACATATACACATTATTTTTTCTTTTCCACCTGTCACCTGTGTCGATGTTTCATCTGCCAGTTATATCTAACTAAATGATAACTTATCCAAAATAGACATAATATACCAGCCCTATTTTCCCAAGAAAACTGAAGAGAAAATATTTTTTGAAGAGAATTGTACTGATTTAAAAACATTTTCATATTTTTAGCTGTGCACGGGTGGTCTGCGTAGGTCATTCGCGTCACTTGTTAGACAGTCCAGCAAAAACTCAGGTCTAACAGTTTGTTTTGAACGCCTGCGGCCAAAAGTTGAGTCCAAATCAACTTTAAGAGAAAAGCAACCCGACGTCACCCTGCTGTGGACAATCATGTAATGTTAATCGTCTATCAGACTCGTCGGTTGCGGTGTGTGAGTCCCATAACGTTACTGTAAACAAGTTTTAAACACTATAAAAGGTAAAAAACTAAATACAAGCACTGAACTGGTGACTGTGTGCAAAGCAGACACTTTATCTCTCGCTTCATCGCCTTTTATTTTCTCTCTTTTTCCATCAAATAAAGCTGCCTTCAAGTGCGGTCATAAATGTTGGTTTCCTCTGCCGCATATGCCATCGAAGCGAGATTATTCACTATAGAAAAGATCCAAAGCTTCAAAGCTCAAAAAATTGTATTCGGTACACACACACATGTCCCAACTCTAGTTTTGGTTGAAATAAACACATCGTTTACTGATTTACATGTGGAGATATGCTGCTCTATACACGCTAAAAGTAGTGATTATTTACATGGAGTCTGGTGGAGATATGCTGCTCTATACACGCTAAAAGTAGTGATTATTTACATGGAGTCTGGTGGAGATATGCTGCTCTATACACACTAAAAGTAGTGATTATTTACATGGAGTCTGGTGGAGATATGCTGCTCTATACACGCTAAAAGTAGTGATTATTTACATGGAGTCTGGTGGAGATATGCTGCTCTATACACGCTAAAAGTAGTGATTATTTACATGGAGTCTGGTTGGTTTGATGATGGTGATTTCAGGCTGTTTCATATTAAACTAAAAGGATCTTACTCTTTAACTAAAAGGTCTATCTCTGTAGGGATCCATCCCATAATGTTGTTACACACTTAGAATAATAATCTGAGTCTGTCAGCAGCAACAACACAACTTTTAGTGGAAGCTAACTGGTGCTGAACATCTGTCCTGTAGGGTTACATTACAGCTTGTTTCTACCTGATGCTGAACATCTGTCCTGTAGGGTAACATTACAGCTTGTTTCTACCTGATGCTGAACATCTGTCCTGTAGGGTAACATTACAGCTTGTTTCTACCTGATGCTGAACATCTGTCCTGTAGGGTAACATTACAGCTTGTTTCTACCTGATGCTGAACATCTGTCCTGTAGGGTAACATTACAGCTTGTTTCTACCTGATGCTGAACATCTGTCCTGTAGGGTAACATTACAGCTTGTTTCTACCTGATGCTGAACATCTGTCCTGTAGGGTTACATTACAGCTTGTTTCTACCTGATGCTGAACATCTGTCCTGTAGGGTAACATTACAGCTTGTTTCTCCCTGATGCTGAACATCTGTCCTGTAGGGTAACATTACAGCTTGTTTCTACCTGATGCTGAACATCTGTCCTGTAGGGTAACATTACAGCTTGTTTCTACCTGATGCTGAACATCTGTCCTGTAGGGTTACATTACAGCCCGGTCTGTGGCTGTTGGCTACAGCGTTAACGGTCAATACTGGACCAGTTTCAAAGCTTGTTGCTCCCATCAGTCACTTAGACACAAATACATATGGGTAATAGGGTCCAGGTTGAAGAAAAAAAACTATGTTACCGTTTAAGCTGCTATCCGGAGAACTTTCCAGAGAGCACTTTGCATGAGCAACAGCCGAGATGTTCCCGCCAGCACACTCGTGTTTCTTCTCCAGTTTATACGAGTCGCAGTATACACATGCCATAACACAGAAATATTTTGTCAATAGGCATATACAAAGTACTCTTCGGGCCACAGGAGAGCCATGAGAGAGCGTCCAATGTTTTTAAGAGGTTGATTCTGTGTTAAAAACAATGGGCAGTAAAAAAAAATCTCCTCCGCCGGAGGGAAGAAAGCCACTTTCACCCAAGTGTTTACACATGCTCAGCTGGATCCGTCGGGCCCCACCTCGCTGCAGACCTGCGCCGCCGTACAAATAAACAGGAAGGCCACAGGCACTTGGATATAGGCCACACTCATAATTCACCTAAAGCAGTATATTTTACAGAGGACCCCGGCGCTTTGGTGTGGCTCCAGCAAAAGGAATAAACTGTTAATCCATATAAAAGGCACGCCGGTTATGCGATACAGCACTTTAGGTGCCATCTGAAAAGCTCCATATCCTTTTAGCATTGTGCCCCTGTTGACTTGGATGGAGGCTGAAAGAGAACTGTTAACAGTAGGGATCGTATAACATGGATGTTATGGTTGTTTGTTAGATATAGCATATTTATGTGGGAGTTATGAAAGAAGCTGGACGTTTTAGTTATGGGTTAGGGAAAAAAAAGTCCCAAAACAGCTGGCAGCTCAATTAAAGTCTCAACACAAAATGTTACCACTGCCTGTTACCACGTGTAGGGTAACTCTGCATGATGTCGAACTCCGACACCTTGTTGGAGGGAGGTCTGATTGACAGGAAGTGTTTATCTTTTTAGCGGGAAACAATAGCAGGAAATTGCCTCCCGAAGCCGCCTTTTTCAGACGCTTGGAGTCGTCTCTGAGCTGAGTGACTTCTCTTTATTTCTTCATTTAGCTGCGCCACAAAAAGAGAAACCGTCCAGATCTCCTCGGCTACACTTAGACAAACGTAACGAACATGGAAAGCAATCTTCAACAGCTATCTTTTTATCCCCTCTGCGGGTTTGAAGTGTTGGAATTAAAGTTGCATATGGATGCCATCGAGACGCAAGCCACTCGGGGAGATTAGCGACAACGCCAAGGCATCTGTGTGTGTGTGTGTGTGTGTGTGTGTGTCGGTCGGATCCACACACACAGCTGACAGCGACCCACGCATTCCGCGCAGATCAGGCCCTGATCATCGGAAATTGCCTCTTTTCAAAGATCTCTAAGTCCAGCTGGGTTACAGGAGATGGCAGCAGCTTTGTGTGGTCCGTGTTACATGGAAGCTGAATTATCCCGCCAATCAGGATCAAGAGACTGAATCAAGTCAAACATCCAAATAAATCTCACCAATCTAGGGTTGAGTACCCAAACCCAGGGTTTTGAGGGAGTTTAAGTGGTGTCAGGCTGCGTTGCATTGTGGGTTACAGAGTAAAATAAAGGGTGGATCGAATGTACACTCAGATTAGCTGTGCATTGTGGGTATTTTAAACACCGCTACAACATGGAGAACACACTATACAGGGAACACTTTCAAACACAGCTAGTGTTTTGGTGGTCATTAGGAGCCCAATCACCTCAGCATCCTCGAAAGGAACTCAAATTTGTCTCATAAAGCATAAATATCATGTATTAACCTTGATAAAAATCATCATTTCTGCGCATGCCGTATTAAGAAAGTGGTACCAAACGTTGCTGAAGGTGCATTCTGGGATATGTTAGGGCTACATCAGGGCCAGTCTTAAGTATCTTAACGAAAATGACTTTGGTAGAAGTTAAAGTTGCCTTTGTATTAAATGTAATTATTAGTCAAAGTAAAGAAAAACTATAGTGACACATAATATTCAGGGTTTCCACACCTTAAACATCAAACTCTAACAACAAAGAGAAAAACTGAAATGGAAATTTAAATTTTTGAAGAGAAGAATCTTTCACTCCAACGTACAAAATCATTTCATACAAGTAACTACGCTTAGGGGGAAATATATCGGAAAAGTAGTGGAGTGAAAGTTTCCAGAAATGGAAGTAATGAAGTAAAGTACAGATATGTGAAAATTCTACTTAAGTACAGTAACAAAGTATTTGTACTTTGTGGCAGCAGGAAATATTTCACAATGAAATATGCAGCACGATGTGGGGGGGAAAGAGCTTACAAAATACACCTCTTTTGCAATATAAACAGGATTTTCATCTAAATTGTGTACACAACCGCAATAGTTCAGCTGGAGAGCCTCAGGTCTTAGATCACTTCTATGGCAAACAGCATCAATGCAGAGATCACTCACGCAGACCCCAAAGTAAATACACGCCGGCGATTCGTCCAAGGTAACAATTGAGGTTGTGTACGATATGATGGAATGCACAACCCCCCCCCTTCCCCATTAAACGCTAGTTCAAATATTTATATTTCTTTTTGGTATAAATATAACAGAAAGTTTCACAGTTCTGGCATTGTTTGGAAGGGCAAGGAACCCGCGTGCGTTATAAATGAGAGAGCGGTGACAGGTGGCGATGCGAAAATGAAGAGCGTCGGGGGCCTGGAGGTAAACAGAGCGCTGGAACAATACAGACGGTGTGTTTGGGAGCGGGGCAGCGGAGCGGGGCAGCGGACCGCAGCGACGAGCCGCCACACTCGGCCCTCACAGATCTCTCTCCGGGAGCATTTCACTGGTCCTCCCAGCCACGGCTGCACATTTAAACACTTCCAAAAAGGGACAACTGTGTAGTGTGATCCTAAGTGTTGGAAGAAGAATTCACATCCTTTAAAAAAAAGTGCTGATGCCTCACTGTAAAAACTACTCTGTTACAGTAAAAGTCCTCTGTTGAAAATGTTAAGTCTAAATATCATCAGGAAAGTGTAGTTAAAGTATTAAAAGTAAAAGTACTCAATGCTGTACATGCGTGTGTATGATCCTACAGATGCGCACACACACACACACACACACACACACACAGACAGAGACACAGACACACACACACAGAGATGCACAGACACACACACACCTACACAGACATACTGATATCCACACACACACATCCCCGATGTGTAGCACAGACTTTACAGTAACACACACTCCTCACCCTCACGGACACAAACACTCTCACACACACATGCTTTCCAGTGTTTTAGTAGAGAGGACAGTCTCAGTTCGCATTCACATTTATAAGATCAGAAAGTTTTTAAATAAAACGGGAACTCCAGCGCCGAGGTTTCTTTTTCGCTTGTCTGGTCATGAAAAGAAATTGTACTTGAAGGTGGCTGGGCCCTGAATCAACTGTCATAAAAAAGTCAAAAAAGCGCCAAAAAACATACACAAAAGCTTCAAATGTTGAAAAGAAAATCTAAAACCAGCAACAAAAATGTTGTTGAAAACTTAAAAAATGTATGAAAGAAAATGTCAAAAGCGCGATGAGTTAGTGGTGTATATGGTAGTAAAATAAATGTTTTCCGAAATGTTGAAAAAAAATTGATAAAGCGACAAAAATATGATTAGAAAGGGGCAAAAATTAAGTGACCAAAATCGTCAATAGTATCACAAAAGATTTAGAGTAATTTAGAGGCCTTGCACGAGAGCAACCATCGTTTCATTAAAAGCCCCCCCCCCATTCCTTCCTACATCACATCAGAGGCCAGATTAAAACACACAGAAACACACTCTTAACTTTCTTCCCTCCTCCGGCCGTGATGGTAAACACGTTGTGATTGGCTCTGGGGGGAGATGAGCGAGGTATCAAAGCCAGTTAATTTGCCCAGTTTGGAAAAAATCTGTCAGCGCTTTAGAAGAAAAAAATCATCAGCGTGAGGACACTGTCGGCTTAAATCCGACGTGACGCGTCCAAAAGCCATGACCGACCGTCTCCATCTCACAGAGGAGCATGCACGCGGTGGCTGCAGCCCTTCACCAGCAGCAGCAGAATCTCTCCAATCTGCTCTCTTCAATTCTTTAAAAAATTAGATTTCATTCCCTTTAAAGAAAAAACTAATTCTACTTGCTGCTTGTGAAATGGGGTTCATTAAGGATTTGATGTGACTGAATAATCACCCTTCAACTATATAAGCAGCGCTGGTAAACATGAATTATCAGGGGAGGGTGAAGAAGAGGGGGGGTGTGGGGGAGAAACCTCATTGGTAATGCTAAACTTTGATTCGGGCGAGTGAAGAGGTTTGACGTGCCGAGGTGTAATGTCAGCTATCGATTGGTCGGCGCTGGGGGTGTTTCAGTGTCAGGCCCCATTGACATTCTCTCATCTTACGACGGAGGGGAACTCGTTATATCTGTTTACGGCCGCGCGGTATGTGCCAGGAAGGCCTCGCCTCGCCGGCCGCTCGCTCGTCTCCTCCTCCTCCCCTTTTTTCGTCTTCTCCCCTTTTTTCTGGGAAGGAACCGTAACGGATCTCCCAGCGTGTTGGCCGCGGGGCAATTGATCCCCCTCCTCCGCAACACACACAAACACAAAATCATGCAAAAATACACCAGTCATGGAATGTAACTAACATGTACTCCAGTACTGTACTTCAGTCCAAATGTTGAGGTACTTGTACTTTACTTGAGTCTTTTCTTTTCATGCCTCTTTCTACTTCGCTACATTTCAGAGAGAAATATTCTACTTTTTACTCCTCTACATTCATCTGACAGCTTTAGTTACTAGTTACTTTAGTTACTCCACTACATTCATCTGACAGCTTTAGTTACTAGTTACTTTAGTTACTCCACTACATTCATCAGACAGCTTTAGTTACTAGTTACTTTAGTTACTAGTTACTTTAGTTACTCCACTACATTCATCAGACAGCTTTAGTTACTAGTTACTTTAGTTACTAGTTACTTTAGTTACTCCACTACATTCATCTGACAGCTTTAGTTACTAGTTACTTTATTTACTAGTTTAGTTACTTCTTTACTTTTAATACTTGAACAACATTTTCCTGATGATAATTTTCACTGCTGGACTTGAACTTGTAGCAGAGTATTTAGACAGTTTGTTGTTAACTTTTACTGAAGTACAGGTTCTGAATACTTCTGCCTCGGAGTGTTGACAATCAAACCCCCTCCCCCTCCCCCCCCCGGAGGAAAGGAACAGGGATTTTTTAAATACCGGAGTCACACTGTTGAGCTCTATAATCCCAAACCTGCAGCTCTGTCGCAACCTGCCTTTCTTCCCTCCTCCACCTCTCTGCCCCCTCCCCACAACGGCGACCTTCAGTTTATCGCGTCACGTATCACACCTTCCAAAACTCGCTCTCCATGCATGCACGCCCGCTTGCACACGGCACATATGTAGCCTATTTTCTTCAAAACAAACTCCCTAAGACCCGGAGCGAGTGTGTTGTTAGGTGACAAGTTGTGCCCCCCCCCCCTTCATCCCTCTCTGTACCAAAATAAAAGCACACACATACACACACGCAGAAGTGGCGGGGAGCGCCTCCAACCCCCCACTCCGTCGCTCTCAGCGGGGGTTATTGATTGTGACGTGCGCTCGCAGTGCACCTTCCCAGTCGCCTGTCAGCCAGATGCATGCTGGCAGGTCCGGTCCTGAACCACCCGCCCCCCCACCCCTTTGACAGCTCCCGCGCGGCAGCAAGGTTGTAGGGGCGGTGGTGGTGTAGGGATGGAGAGGGAGGGTAGCGTTGGTCAGAGAGCCACACAGAGGGAGAAAGACAGCTGGCGGGTCCCTGGCCCTTTGGTCCCCCGTGCTCTCCCTGAGCCTACAGAAGGTGAACCTCAACCCTGACCCCCTCTCAGCAAAGTTCTGTCAAACAAAGATGGGGGTCTGTGTATTGGACATAATATATACTTGTATACAAATAATTGTGTACGTAGTAGTAGTAGTAGTAGTAAAACTATGAAAACGTACACGGGGCAAACAATAGCGTTTTAAGTTTAGAGACAATCAGAGTCCCCCCCCCCTTGCCTCACGTTGGTTTGGTCCACTGCTGGGGTTTTCTCCCTTTACGTTAACAGGACACAGGAGTCTGTGGAACTCGTGGGAGAGAAGGAGTTGAGTCAGTAAGACTGGCAGGGCTGTTTGATTCCCTTTAAACATCAAATAAGTGATTCCTTCCTCTAATACACTAATAATAATTAGAATTATAAGAAGAAGAAGAATATGCTGAGGTTTTTGCACCCAACGTGCTTTCCTGCTCCACATTGATTACAGAAAATGAGCCGAACAGTATCACTCGTCTGGCTCGAGCACGGTGAATGTGAATGAGAAATGAAGTTGTTAAACTCACGGCTGGCCTGTGAGCGAGCTAGAAGGCTCAGTCCTCAGTCCTCAGTTCTCAGTCCTCAGTCTTCGGTCCTCAGTCCTCCGTCTTCGGTCCTCAGTCCTCAGTCCTCAGTCTTCAGTTCAGCATCATCTGTGTTAGAGAAAAGAAATCACTTCATCCGAGTGAATAAAACAGCCTAATTGTTGAGTTCCACAACTACACATTTCTATATAACTGTACCATTTTGTATGCATCATCTGTGATACCTTTAAAAATTGCTCTTAAGAAATTTTATCTTGAACACCCCTCAACCCCCCCATCCCCAACTGTTGCACACCCATGCTGTCACAATGCATTCTTTATTTCTTCCTATTTTTCACCCCTAAAAAAGCCCCTCAGGATGAGGATGTACCGTTTCAGTCTGTTCTCTACATCACTGTTGCTTATCACTGCCACTTTTAGCCCCCTCCCCCACCTGAGCAGCTTGCTTAACACCAGCGTCTCCAGAAGGTGCATCCTGTGCACGCTCGGCGGCCAGGACAGGTAATGAGTTAGCTTGGGGGGGAGGCCGAGATGACTGCATGCGTGTGAGAGTGTAAAATTACCTGACACGGCTTTTCATCGGCCTGTGAGGCCCCCGTCCGTCCGTCTGTGTGTTTGCAGCCGTGGTATTTGGGCACACATGTTCACACGGAGAGAGAAACTGGGAGAACGTAACATATGCCAGTTGGTGAGGGCTTTAATCCAAACTGCCTGATGGCACCAAAGCGTCATAATCTATAATATTTCCTGGCCATCATAAAGGTTTAGGTGCTGAGAATATTGCTACAAAATGATAGAGATGCAAAACTACCACATAGAGACACAGGCCGACTACAAAGAGACGCCACATGAGCACGCGATGGGTGGAACGGTACACAGAAGTCCCGGTTCAGTACGAGTTCGGTACAATGGAGGGAAAAGCAAAACAAAAATGCAAAAGGCAATTTGTTTTTATTGTGCATGTCTCAGGCTGTACCACCTAGTGTCCTCTGGGACTAGTAAATAAAATAAGACAATCAGCTATAAAACTGAAAATACAGCATCTCTGTTCTCTGCAGAGACGAACCACCTGATCAACGTTGTCCCGACGCCTCCCGGCCATTTCTCACCGCAGAAAGCTGCTACCAGCCAGCCTAAAGCTAACATAGTTAGCCTAAAGAAACAAGCAGAAAGCTGCTACCAGCCAGCCTAAAGCTAACATAGTTAGCCTAAAGAAACAAGCAGAAAGCTGCTACCAGCCAGGTTAAAGCTAACATAGTTAGCCTAAAGAAACAAGCAGAAAGCTGCTACCAGCCAGGTTAAAGCTAACATAGTTAGCCTAAAGAAACCAGCAGAAAGCTGCTACCAGCCAGGTTAAAGCTAACATAGTTAGCCTAAAGAAACCAGCAGAAAGCTGCTACCAGCCAGGTTAAAGCTAACATAGTTAGCCTAAAGAAACAAGCAGAAAGCTGCTACCAGCCAGGTTAAAGCTAACATAGTTAGCCTGAAGAAACAAAGTGTCTGTCCCAACTAACGTTACGACGCTGGAAACGTAACACTAATCTAAAAACAGCAGTCTGTGTCTAATATAATGTCATTCACACTGATTTAAGTGTTCTTGGATACAAAGTTTGTTGCTTGTTCTCTGGGTGATGGCTTTGGATATGCGTTAGCATGTTAGATGTATTTCCGCCCACAGTCCTCGTCTTATCCACCACTCTCTCGCCTGACTACTGGAACTGACTGGGAAATGGAAGTTTTCCCAAACTTGCGATCTTACAGGGTCCGCGGGTCCTCTATCTCTTGTAGGTCGCCATACTCGTCCGTAGTGCTGCTGTCTCTGACTCAGTCGCTGGACCGCCAACCTGACAAAAATCTGCATACGTAGGCGGAGCTCGGCTGCTCAGGCACCAATCAGAGCTTCAGAGCTAAAGAACCCGCGTATGTAACGGTAGTTCTGCATTACATTAATTCATTTGCACGCAAGTTTTATTTATTTTTATACCGGGTATTCTCCGTATAAATTCACCAAACCGTGATGCCCGTACCGTTTCAGTTCAATACAAAAACATATACCGTTCCACACCTAGAGACCCACAACCCCAAAGGAAACAGAAAAAGACTGAAAAGAGACACAGAACCCCAAAAAAGAAACAAAAAGACAATGTATGGGGAACATTTTTAAAAATGTAGCCTTTTCGTCAAAGACACCTAAATACCTCCCCCCCACCCCATCCCACCAAATTACTGTGTACTCCTACTTCAGAGGGAAATATTGTACTACACTGAGTGGAATGATCCGAGGGAATTAAAGCTGGGCTTTTATTGTGAAGGGTAGACACGGAAGAGGCGGCATTATGGCGGCACTTTTTCTCTCAAACTTTTCCGCAACCTTTGTTTGTTTGTGCAGCTGTTTATTTTTATTAAAAGTTTATTAAGACACAATACCCAGTTCTGTCCGAACGGCTTTAGATGTCAAACCCCAACTTAATTGGGGAGTTCTTTGGTTACCCAGGAAACCAAGTGTGAAGTAGATCGGATGGACGGTTCATGAGATATTTCAAAGACAGGCACGCACACACACACAAACAGAGGTTCCAGCGTCAGTGTTTCACTGGAACATGGACTGAGAGCAATAACCTGCACGTGTTTGGGACAAGCCCAAAATACTAAATGGATCATAAGTAATAATCAGCGCAGGGTTGCAGACAATAAGCCCCACTCCCCCCTCGGTATCTCAATCCATTTGTCTTGGAGAAGGAAATTACTAAATCCAATACAGTTCGATAAAAATCTGGCCTGTCTGGATCGGCTACTGGAGGATAATGTGGCCTGATAAAGGCCCTCGTTTCCGGCCGCGCGCCATCCGTCATCTGGGGGGGGGGGGCTGTCTGCTGCTCAGATAGATGACTGCAGCAGTTCAGCTGCTTGCTTGCTCCGCCGCCCCGCGGCCCTCCACGGCCCAGGTTACAAAGTTCAGTTAGTTTAGTGACAGGGGTGTCAAACTCAACTTCTCTAAGAGCTACGCTGGAACATGAGAATCACATCCAGGGCCAGACGTGGGTTGTTTTTATTAATTTTTTTAAGATCATTTTTTGGGCACTTTAGCCTCTAATAGACATTTTTAAAAGCAGCCGACTCCCTGCAACCTGTTTCACAGCCTGAACTGAAAACTCGCTGCTTCTGGGGAAATTTCGGAGTCTGAAAATCAGAAAATCAGCTCAATTCTGCTTTGAGTGTCATGAAAATGTTTTCCTGTCTTTTTGATTTGGCACACAACTAGACAGGCCAAAAGTGATCGTGAACTTGAGTTGATATGCTGGCCAGATTCGGCCTGCGGGCCTTCGAGTTTGACACATGTGACTCTGTGCTGGACAAAAAGGGAAAAAACTACATTTATTTTTACAAGTAGAAAACTGTTGAATCGGGTATTACATTTCCCACGTATGTAACGTTGGGAAACAGTACACCAGATAACGTGGTCACAGAAGTAACATTGTACAGTAATTAGTCATCAGCTAATTAGACGCATTATTTGTCAGTATGCATTAGCCTTCTCTGTCTAAATAAAATTAAATAATAAAAATAAAAACACAATACAGGAAAAAAATCATTTTGGCTGCACATCATTCAAAGAAGTACATTTTTACAAACTTCGGACCAGGCAGCATTTGTGGCCAAAACAGAGTAGAATTTTACAGCTAATTAATCATGCGAATGGTTGATTTTTGGCAAATGTTTGAAGATGAACATTTAAAAATGCTCAGATTTTGATCTTAACTTTGAAATATTGACTCAGTATCTTAAAATAATAACTTATTATCCCCAAAATATTGACTTAATATCTCAAATCATTGACTCAGAATCTCAAAATAATGAGAAACTGTAAAATATTTTACAAAATGTTGTCGTTTTCCATCGAGATGAACAATACATTATTTTCCAGCTTGTTTCGGCGGTATTTTAAATAAAACAGGCGGGTTTTGGTGCAGTTCTATTTTTCACCTTCTAGCCGACTTCATTCCAACTCGTTTTACACTCACACTTTGGCTACAGTGAACGCGAAACGGTCGCTGACCGCTGAATGTGTCTTTGAAGCGGATCTCCACGGCGCACACGCACCACTTGCTCGGCGTCGCCAGTTTCCTTGATTGTAGTGGAAGCGTAGCTCCACAGACGTCTATGTAGCCGGCCTGCAAGGAGATGTAAGTCAGTAGATATAAGATGGACAGGTAGGAAGTCAGCAAACTGGTCCTAAATGGATCAGTGTCGGATAACAAAGTACATTTTAAATGAGCTACTTTAATTTAAGTAGATTATTATACCGGTCATTGTACTCGTGCTTTAGTAAAAGTGCATCAAAGTAATAGTACTTAATATTTTTGTACTCTTTTCACCTCTAATATTTTGTACATTTTAGTAGCTTTGCAGGGTCAGCGAGTGATGCTAAAAACACACCTCCGCTGTCTAAGACGAGACCAGACTTATCTTGAGTTTCCCATCTAATCCCATCACAACCCTCAGTGTTGACTTAGTGCAGTGTTCCACAGAGGTGTTCCTGCCAGTCGTCGTCGTTTTGAGTCGATACGGACCAAACTCGGAGCCATCTGACTCGAGAGGCCAGTCGGGTCACCCGCCCACCCTTCTGAAGTCTGGGTAATGTGAGCGCCTCCATTCACTTCACGTCCCTGCCGCAGCACTTTCAAAAGACACTTTATTTCATCCTTGTTTACGGCTCTCTCTCTCCGAGATCTAAAGTTCAAAATCGCATGCATTTTTAATTCCAAATTAAGCCAGGGAAGAAAGAGGAGAAGGAGGAGGAAGGGGGGGGGATTCCATGTTCACTCCACCACATTTTGACAAACATGACCTCCCCTCGCTGGGGTGGAGGGATTATGTGGAACAAAAGTTGGCCCGCTCGCCGTACCAGGGCTTAAGGCTATTGGAGGCGACAGATTAGAATATCTTTCACCCTCTCGGGGAGATAAGAGACACACACCCAGTCAAGAAACGGCCGCAAAACATAAAGAACTCGTGATCTCCCGCCACCAAAGAGCACATGTGAACTTGAGATTCATAAAATCTTCAAAACAGTAATGCAGATTTGGTGGGTTTTTAATGCGTCTCCTAATGCTTAAAACATGATCGGGTTATCAAAGGTTGGAAGTGTCTTCCTGCTCATTGTCTTTATCCTCGAGGAAGTCAAAAACCACCCGCCTAAAAACGTTGTCCCCCCCGGCTCGCCTGTTTTTGTTGCCGTGTTTCGCTTCCTATTATCCCAGATAATTACAAATATGTCAGACGTGTCGGCGACGCCGGGCGCGTTGGCGAGCCGTGCGGTCCGGAATGACACGGCAATACATCTCACCCTCTCCTGCTCTCAATTAGCTCCCGGTGCTCCAGGTTAATGGAACTTTTGATTGGGGGAAAACTCTGGTTTCCTGGACGTATGGGGGGGGGGAGGCGTCGACGACCCCGTCCTTATCTGCTGTTGCAGAAACACAGAGTTACTCTGATGTGTGTTTCCCTCTCTGGAGCACGGCTAAATGCTTTCTCCTTCTACATTTTAAAAACTGGAAATGCATACTTAGAAATATCTGTGTAAATATCTGTTTAAAATGCCCCCATATCATCACATACCCTTCCCCATACCTAGAGATTGACATGGTGTTATTTCAGTTTGCTTAATAGCTGGTTTGATTTGCATTGAGAGATGATCTTATGGAAAGTTCCCCATGCCGATCTGGTATGTGATGATGGGGGGGGGGGTACTTTAATTCCAAAGGCCAAGGGAACTTTATCAGGATGCATAGTATCCTGATCCATGAAATAACTGGTCTTTAATAATAAAAATCTGCCTCTATGGGAATTTAACACATGGGGGTGTATACTTATGCCCCTGTATTTTAACATAGGGGGGTGTATACTTATGCCCCTGTATTTTAACATAGGGGGGTGTATACTTATGCCCCCTGTATTTTAACATAGGGGTGTATACTTATCCCCCCTGTATTTTAACATAGGGGTGTATACTTATGCCCCTGTATTTTAACATAGGGGTGTATACTTATGCCCCTGTATTTTAACATAGGGGTGTATACTTATGCCCCTGTATTTTAACATAGGGGTGTATACTTATGCCCCTGTATTTTAACATAGGGGGTGTATACTTATGCCCCTGTATTTTAACATAGGGGTGTATACTTATCCCCCTGTATTTTAACATAGGGGGGTGTATACTTATGCCCTCTGTATTTTAACATAGGGGTGTATACTTATGCCCCTGTATTTTAACATAGGGGCTGTATACTTATCCCCCTGTATTTTAACATAGGGGTGTATACTTATGCCCCTGTATTTTAACATAGGGGGTGTATACTTATGCCCCTGTATTTTAACATAGGGGTGTATACTTATGCCCCTGTATTTTAACATAGGGGTGTATACTTATCCCCCTGTATTTTAACATAGGGGGTGTATACTTATGCCCTCTGTATTTTAACATAGGGGTGTATACTTATGCCCCTGTATTTTAACATAGGGTGTATACTTATGCCCCTGTATTTTAACATAGGGGGTGCATACTTATCCCCTGTATTTTAACATAGGGGTGTATACTTATGCCCCTGTATTTTAACATAGGGGGTGTATACTTATGCCCCTGTATTTTAACATAGGGGTGTATACTTATGCCCTGTATTTTAACATAGGGGGTGTATACTTATGTCCCCTGTATTTTAACATAGGGGTGTATACTTATCCCCCTGTATTTTAACATAGGGGTGTATACTTATGCCCTGTATTTTAACATAGGGGGTGTATACTTATGCCCCTGTATTTTAACATAGGGGGTGTATACTTATGCCCTGTATTTTAACATAGGGGGTGTATACTTATGCCCTGTATTTTAACATAGGGTGTATACTTATCCCCTGTATTTTAACATAGGGGTGTATACTTATGCCCTCTGTATTTTAACATAGGGGTGTATACTTATGCCCCTGTATTTAACATAGGGGGTGTATACTTATGCCCCTGTATTTTAACATAGGGGTGTATACTTATGCCCCTGTATTTTAACATAGGGGTGTATACTTATGCCCCTGTATTTTAACATAGGGGGTGTATACTTATGCCCTGTATTTTAACATAGGGGGTGTATACTTATGCCCCTGTATTTTAACATAGGGGGGTGTATACTTATGCCCCTGTATTTTAACATAGGGGGGTGTATACTTATGCCCCTGTATTTTAACATAGGGGGTGTATACTTATGCCCTCTGTATTTTAACATAGGGGTGTATACTTATGCCCCTGTATTTTAACATAGGGGGTGTATACTTATGCCCCTGTATTTTAACATAGGGGTGCATACTTATCCCCTGTATTTTAACATAGGGGTGTATACTTATGCCCCTGTATTTTAACATAGGGGTGTATACTTATGCCCCTGTATTTTAACATAGGGGGTGTATACTTATGCCCCTGTATTTTAACATAGGGGGGTGTATACTTATGCCCCTGTATTTTAACATAGGGGGGTGTATACTTATCCCCCTGTATTTTAACATAGGGGGTGTATACTTATGCCCCTGTATTTTAACATAGGGGGGTGTATACTTATGCCCCTGTATTTTAACATAGGGGGGTGTATACTTATCCCCCTGTATTTTAACATAGGGGTGTATACTTATCCCCTGTATTTTAACATAGGGGGTGTATACTTATGCCCCTGTATTTTAACATAGGGGGGTGTATACTTATGCCCCTGTATTTTAACATAGGGGGGTGTATACTTATCCCCCTGTATTTTAACATGTTTTTAAATGTGAATTCATACTGCCTGACATGAACCAAGGAGGAAACATTACGGTGTACAGCTGCGAGACGGCTCAGTGGTGACTGAGGTCGGGAGCTTGGTGACTTATCGGTTACTTACTTGTTAGACTCGTTGGCTTGTTATGTTAATTCAGCCCCCAGGTATGTTCTTTACGCTATTGTGTAGCTGAATAACTGTTAATGTGGTACATTAACATACCGGGCACCTATTCAGCCCGTTGTTCTGTGTGCTATCGTGTAGAGTTGAAGATCTTGCTTTTCCAGATTAGACGTCTGTTATTGGTTGGTGGATTTTAGTGGAAAAAAATTCGAAATAAATAGGACTTAAATGTTTTATCCTCTTCATGCGACTCCGTAGTGACTTATAATCCTGAAAATACAGTAAAAGTGGTTTGGCGCGCTCGTGTGTCTCGTGCCCTCGGTGGTGGGAGGCGGAGGCCTCGGACCACATGTCCTGTGCTTCTTCTACAAACCTATAGAGTTCAACGGTGCGGTTCCAGAAGGAAACCCCCCCCGCTGATGTTCTCCATAAGGATTTAGATTATCAGCCGTGTATTCTGAACCATCCGAGGTATGCTGACCTCGAGCTAGGTGGTTGTCTGCTCCTGTACAAGCTACAAGTCTGTATGAAATCAACCTTGTTTTAGGAAAAACAGGTTTTATCCGGTTTTACACTACCCACAGCAACGTTTCTGATTGGTCCAACTCGCTGTTACCACAGAAAGAATCAAAGGTTTTCTAGACGGTTGGCTCGGTTCCAGACTTGAAACTCTTTATAGCAGCGATTTCAAAACTTGAATTAAACAACTGAATGGGGAAGAGTTTGTTTCAAATTCATTGGATGTATTATTTATGAATCTTGGTGACTGATCGGCCCCTATTTTAAACAAAGAAAGTAAGACATTTTGTCTGGGTGTATTTATCATTATGATCAACTGAATTATTTCCTGGATTTTGTATCACCACAGTCCCTGAATATATTTATAGATGGGATTCAAATCGAACTTATTTGTGCCCTTTGTTTGCGGAGTATTTCTATTTGAGTTATTGCGCGTATCTTCCAGTTGGCTTCTTAAAACTCCCTTCTTTAGAAGTTTTGGGCACCCCACCACTTCATCGGCCTTGGAATGAGGAGGGGTTTGACATGGACACACAGTCAGCCTCGCCTCTGAGCAAACCAGCCCCGCTATCAGAGGATGACACCAAAACACCGGCCCGCCGGGCATCTCCTCCTTCCCTCCTTCCCTCCTTCCCTCCACCGCTCCGGAGCAAACGCATCACTGAGTTTCACTTCACTGTCTAGCGGCCCCGTTGGAGGCAAGGTGACATAAACACGAGAGAAACATTCCTGTAATTTCCAACAAAAAGAGCTTAAGGTGGAATTGTTCTCCGAGAGGGGGGGAGCTGCCACCTCTCTTTCTTCTTCCCCGCCTTCCCCTAACGGGGGAGATTTGTCCACACCCGTGTGTTCCATAGCTTTATAAAAAAGTTAGAGTGCACATTTTTGCAGAGTGTATGTCTATGCTATTAAG
The DNA here is from genome assembly GCA_013375575.1 of Percina caprodes. Lineage (NCBI taxonomy): Eukaryota > Metazoa > Chordata > Actinopteri > Perciformes > Percidae > Percina > Percina caprodes. Next base: position 15,914 of record JABXJD010000201.1, on the reverse strand, counting down.
TTTGTGTGTACATATACACTAACACAGTATTGTGATGCATATGAGTCTTATCTAACGCTCAGTGATAGACAATGATGGTTGACTTTTATATATTAGCGTGCATTGTCCCCAAATAAACCTGAAACAAAACGTAATTTGGCAGAGGGTTTAGGGTGCGTCTCTTTAGAAAAGTTTTTATTAATTTTAAGAAGAAAACAATTTGACATTGTCGGTGTCTAAAACGTTGGAAAAAGCTAGAGCCGATAATAGATAGATAAAACTCAAAAAGCCTGAAGTCCAAGAAGTCCTCTGGGGACCGACACCAACCATTAGATCAGAGGGAAGTGTTTGTTACTGTTGATGCTCACATTGATTTTACATTCATTCAGCTTAGGTGCTGCCCAAAACGGCTCGGGTGGTGCACCTAAAAAATTATAATGGTAGGGAAAACCCTGCACTCTATCTCACACACACACACACACACGCACACATGCACCCACACACACAAACACTCACACTCACACACACAACCCTCCCGAGGAATGGCTGGCGAGCAGAGAAGAAATGCGCCCTGACAATCTCCCCTTCCCTCCGGCGGCTGGATGCCAGAAACGAGCGGCGGTTCTTGCAAGAGATCTTTTACCGAAGATGCCAGGGATTAGGAAAGAAAAGACTGCAGGACACTGCCGTGTCACCTAGCATTAAACAGCCTTAAACTCCCCGGTTATGAGATACTCTGCACAAAATAGGCCAGGAGAGAAAGAAGGAAAAAGAGAGGTTTTGATTTATCTCTTTCTCCCCCCCCCCTGCGCGCTGATGCCCCTGGACTCTCTTCTTGGTTCTTGGTGCCTTCACAAACACAGTCATGCTAATCTGAATCAGTTGGACTGGCAAACTGAAGAGTTTTTGGGTGGAAAGATGGAGGAGTTGAATTGGTTCATTACTTTTTTAATGCAAAAGATGAAAGAAAAGAAGCAAAATTGTCTTAAATTGTTAAAACCAGTCCTGCGCTGGGATCTAAATGTTTTCAATGATTCAAGGAAGAAAATGGTTGCAAAAAGGTTATAAACTGTCAAATTGAAAGATAAGAATACTGTGAAGTATGCAAAACACAAAAACATGAGAAAATAGGGTCCAGGTTTAAAAGAAACCAAAGAGACCCTTTAACGTCTGGTCTTGCATTCTAAAACAAAAGGGACTAAAAGTTTCCCGTCGTCTTTTGTCATCTTTTGGAAGCCCGCTCGGCCTGCTCTGAATAATTCAGCAGCTGCCTGGTCGAATGCAAACAAACAGAATAAAGCATAGATAGTCATGAGGCATAAATATGAACACACAGCATCTAAAAGCATTAAGAAAACAAGGAGCGTCGGGGGGTTCGGAGCGACAGATGAGGACAGTGTGTTTGACTGGCTGGATTCCCCCATATTAATGATGTGTGGCCTGTCAGAGAGACGGTCAAATTACATTCAGGACTACAAAGCCTGCGTCTGAGCTTTTCTCTCTGTGTGCAACACCCTGCAAAACAATAACTGGGAGTCAGATTCAGCAGCTGCAAATTGCACTAAAATTCACCATTCTCTCTCTGTGAATTATTAATGAGAGCCAAACCAAAAAAGACACACAAAAAAGAAGGGGGGGAGAGAGAGAGAGAAATAGCTAAAGCATGCCCGAGCAGTGCAGAATGCTATAAAGCCGTAATTATGCCAGAGAATGAGAAATGGAAACAAAGTTGTCGAAGCCAGAAAAAGGCGAGGCAGAAACTGAAACTAAGAGCTGGATATTTAGAGCTCAGAGGGGTGAAAAGAAAAGTAGTTTTTTATTACAAATGCAGAAACGCCAAACAAAGCTGCGGGATCGTCACTTTGGCAATTAAAACGGGGGATGAACAACTAGCGTTTGTGTCCTTGTCTGTCAGGTTTGTTCTGTGAGGAAAGTGAAGGAAGGTCAAAATACACAGTACTCTGGTGCATTCTGGGTGTGCTGGTGTTACAGGGAGGTGTGTTCAGGTGCATTCTGGGAGTATTGCTACCTTGAGGCATGGGAAGTGATTGCACCATGGACCAACAAAAACCTCTAAAGTCAATAACGCAGCATTACATTGTTATTTTAACAGAATTAGTAAAATGCGCCTAGGCTATTGCACAGCGTGTGCACACTATGCTTGTCACACACACACACACACAGGGACACACAGCAGCGCACACACATGCAAAAGATTACAAATAAAAATATTAAGGTGTAAATCCATCATAACAGCAATGCTGTTAAAGGGAATGGGGAGAGGACCTCTGATTGGTTGATTGCATGTTTCGCCAAGAATCCTAAATGTACATTAAAGTGCATTTAGCAACAAGTCACATATGCAGAAATAACACATGTTAGATCAAGAACAAAAAGACTGTTAGATATAAGATATCTGGGGCTCTGTCGGGTGACGGCGATACCAGAACCAGTGAGTAATGATGAATAGATAAATCCATACAAAGGTGAATAGACAACAGATGCATATGTGGAGGCTCAGCGACCTGCCAGAGAGTGAATATCAGGGAGTAAGGTGTCCTGTTTGAGACTCAATAATTCAAACTTTGTCTGATACTGTTCTGACCCAGTACCGGGAGAGTACAGTCCTCTTACAGGACCCCTCCTCTCGGTATTAACCTTTTAACGCGCAGATTAATTCTGTTGAACTGGAAACAGGCACAACTTCCCACTTTCACCATGTTGATCAAAGACGAGTAGCAGCACGTAAAACTGGAAGAACTGATATACTCTCCGTGGCGTGGTTCTGTTGAAATATTAGATATATAAGACTTGGCAACCCTTCACTGATATAGTAGAAGCTATAGGCAATAAATACCCCCTTGGCTCTTAGCCGAGGGAACATTTAAATGTTTCGGAAACTTGACGAATGTTGAGGAGAAAAGTTTCAGCGGTCTGGACCGGCCCGTCTCAGCTCGACTCAAACCAGCTGATGGTGTCGCTTCGACTCAGCTGGTGGAGTCTCGAGAGGCTGGTTTTAGGACGCAAGACGTCTCCTGTTTAACAGCCAATAGAGAAGTCAGCTGGTGGAGTCTCGAGAGGCTGGTTTTAGGACGCAAGACGTCTCCTGTTTAACAGCCAATAGAGAAGTCAGCTGGTGGAGTCTCCAGAGGCTGGTTTTAGGACGCAAGACGTCTCCTGTTTCTACAGCCAATAGAGAAGTCAGCTGGTGGAGTCTCCAGAGGCTGGTTTTAGGACGCAAGACGTCTCCTGTTTCTTCAGCCAATAACTTTTTGTGCTTTGTTTTATGCGTAAAAAGGTCAGAGAACCCAGCTTGTTCTCACTCCCAACTGGTAAAACACACTTGGTCAGTGCGTCTCCGCATCGGATACTGAAGAAAAATCCCCATTAGCGCCGAGAGTCCCGACCTAGTGTGTAAATATGACGCTAAAGGAGTGCCAAAGTCACCTCACCAAGCGTCCCCTTTGTGGCGCGCTGTTAGTGAGAATGTGTTGGCAAATGCCCCATAATCCATTTCATTTCTATGTCACAGCTAGCTGGTGGAAATGGCAGTTTTAGACACAGGCTCAACTTAAAAAGTCTAAAAAAGTAAAATGGTCAAATCTTAAATCATCTCAAATTGGGAGACGGAGTATGTTTACATGCACAACTACATTCGATTCAATTTTTATTCATATAGCACCAGATCACAACAACAGTTTTTTCCTTGGGCTTTTCATAAAAGAGCAGGTGTAGACCGTACTCTGGGATGTTATTTACAGAAACCCAAAACTATATTGCACTATTATTCTGAATTTGATACAGGTCATGTAAAGGGAGGCAGTGGCTCAGTGGTAGAGTGGTTCGATCCCTGGCCCTGCAGTCCCAGGCCCAACCCCAAGGTGGGGCCTTGTGCATCAACACACACAGTGTGTGAATGTGTGTGAATAGTTCCTGTACTCCAGAGCTTTGAGTTGTTAAGACTAGAGAAGCTCTATATAAGAACAGTCCATTTACATTTAAACAACATATTCCAGTTGGATATTGAGAGTAAGGCCTTTTTATGGATAGCATTTCTCAGATGGAGACGTGTGTGTGATCACAATATCGTCTTTTTCGGACTAAGGGCAAACATCTGAATAGGATGTGCATGGAAACGTAGTCATGTTGAAACAGCAAATGGACAAAAATATGTAAGAAGCTTGGCCACATTGTGTGTGATCTTTTTGTTACTTTCTTTTAATAAAATGCACAATGATTATTTCACAAGTGTTGACAGGAAATATATTTATGTTTTTGCAAAGAAATGTATGGCCTTTTAAAATAATTAGACAATAAGCTTTAATATAATGTTATGTAGTTTATTGAAAAGTTGTACATGAATCAATACAATACAGGGTTTAAAAAGAAAGACTAGACTCCGTTTGATGTTAATCTGTTTCATGAATATTTTTTTTCGCAGTTTAAAAGAAAAGCCATAACCTATCATTTGCTTTTTAAGAATAAATTCCCATTGATTTAGTTCTTTCCCGGGGGAGAATATTAAACAATAATTTGAGTTAAAACACCTTTTTAAGATGACGGCGTGACATGAGAAACGTATCCATCGGGGTTCTATCAGAAAGAGCTTTCATTGCCACAATAACTTACACTTCTGATTTTAATTTCTGAATTATTTTTATCTCTATAAGTCCTGTTTGCCAGTCTTAAGTTTTTCCTTGACAATTTATTAAAAAATGAAAAATTTTCTTTGGTTAGTGATTTTTGTTTGATACTTAGACACAAAAATAATTTCATATCAATAATTTCATATCCTTCACGTGTTATTTTTTTGTGGCTTTAGGTGCAAAATGTCAGATGATTCTCTTCACTCGTTAAATATGACTTCCTGTAACTGACATCTGGTCGGGGATAAAGGTGTGTGTGTCTGTGCGCCTGCTTGCGTATGTGCATCTTTGTGTGTGTGTGTGTGTGTGTGTGTGTGTGTGTGTGTGTGTGTGTGTGTGTGTGTCGTGTGTGTGAGAGTGTGTGTGTGTGTGTGTGTGTGTGGAGGATGCTGCTGCTGCTGCTGGTTGAGATGGGTCCTTGTGTTTCCTGGTGCTGTTCTGCCCTCTGCTGGCTGCTGACAGGAACTTCCAAATGTTCATTTCACAACCGCACAGCATCAAAATAAGAAATCCCATTTATCTCCTAAAACTGGGGGGTTGCATTTGTTGTTTGAGCCCTGTTTAATGCAGGCTTTAAGTCCTACTTCCCTGCATGTCCCTGCAAGTCGGTGTTGGCACATGAAGGCGAGACACTGTATGCACAAGTCTATCTAGTTATTTATTTATTTATTTAAAGGTTATTTAGTTTTTCACATTAGTGGGGAAAAAGCACATAAAAAAAAGGCTTGAAAGTGTCAAGTGTATTAAAAGAAGAAGGCGGAAACAAGTGAAAAGGTTTAAAAGAAAAGGCTTTGAAAGCTTAAAGTGTCTAATAGAGTTGGAAGCATAAAATAAAGCCATTTCCCACTACCGGAAAGAAACATTTATTTAATTTATTTGTCCATTTGTGTCTGTAAGATTTCTCCTAAATTGACCAAAAGCTAGCATTAGATAATAGAAATACAAATCTTGTAATACAAGAAATGATTGTCCTAATGTCAGATGGTGAAATCTGTTCAATTTAAAAGTTAAATGTTGACCCTGTTTAGTTGTAAAGTCTTTAAAATGTCTGAGTTTTACAATCCGAGTCTCTAAAAAGGTTTTGTTCTCAGACTTTGAGCCTGAATTCTCTACCAAACTGTCCACTTCCATTCCTCTCTATATTCTATGATAAGGTTTTTACCTTCAGAATATATATTGTTCAGACATCATTCACAGCCTGATTTATACCTCACGTCTTTATGGCTGACAGTATTTTCTGATTTATAGAAAGAGATATCCAAAAACCTTTGACTTTAATATGTCAACAAGAATTAGCACATATGGTTCTGAATATATATATATATATTTGTGACGCATTTCAAATTTCTGTTCTTTTGTGTGTGCGAGCGTGTAGTACAAGTGTTTATTTGTGAGTTTAAGTGTGTATCTATCCACTTTTCGTGTGTGTGTGTGCGTCTGTGTGGTTGTCATGGTCCAGTCAGGTCTGAGTATCCTGAAGACACTGTCAGGCAGGATTGATTTTCTCTTCCCCGATCCGTGGAAGCGTTCCTGTAACACAGCTGACCCCCCGAGTTGCGTTACCTTGTCATTTTGCGACACAGATCAGAGTGAAGACGAGCTGGAAATAGACACACAAACACACACGCAGGAAACATGTATAGATTCCAACCTAAACTCACACAAATAAACACTTGACACAAACACAACCCAATACAGCACATACACAGAGAGGAAAAGTATATAGATACACACTTTAATTCACACAAATTAGCACTCATAGTACACACAAACACATACACACAAACACAGAGAGGAAAAGTGGATAGATAGACACACACAAATAGTACACAAAAACACAGCCAAATATATTGCACACACACACACACGCTGCAGCTGTCTCTCTGTCTGACACAGATACCCTCTGTCATCTTCGGTTTGTCTGTCGTCTTGTCAAGGTGCATCAGAAAGACAAGGTGTCGGCCCAAAGCAGCTGACTGCGTCCCAAGAGTTCAGCTCGGGTGTTAGAGGAGAGATGGAGATCGAGTTTTGGAGAACTTTGACACACAAGTTTTTTCCCGTTGACCAGAAGCAAAAACCATGTAGACATATGAGTACATACTGTACATGTTTTTTTTATTTTCAACTGTTTGCTGGGAAATTTGTTTCTGATTGAGCCACAGATGACAAAGACCTCTGCAAAGTTTCTCATAAGTTTTGTCAAGCAAAATACAAATATCTGCTTTACACAGCGCACGTTACACTGTCGGCCCGCCGTCAATCAAGGTTGAGCTGAACGTACATATGGAAATGTGAGATATCGGGGGAGGAAGCTGGAGTGTGTTGGGATGCCAATAGATCATGAGAGAGTAGTATGTAGAGGGACATCGGTAGAGAGTAGTATGTAGAGGGACATCGGTAGAGAGTAGTATGTAGAGAGACAACAGTAGAGAGTAGTATGTAGAGAGACATCGGTAGAGAGTAGTATGTAGAGAGACAACGGTAGAGAATAGTATGTAGAGAGACAACGGTAGAGAGTAGTATGTAGAGAGACAACGGTAGAGAGTAGTATGTAGAGGGACAACGGTAGAGAGTAGTATGTAGAGGGACAACGGTAGAGAGTAGTATGTAGAGGGACAACAGTAGAGAGTAGTATGTAGAGAGACAACGGTAGAGAGTAGTATGTAGAGAGACAACGATAGAGAGTAGTATGTAGAGAGACAACGGTAGAGAGTAGTATGTAGAGAGACAACGGTAGAGAGTAGTATGTAGAGAGACAACGGTAGAGAATAGTATGTAGAGAGACAACGGTAGAGAGTAGTATGTAGAGGGACAACAGTAGAGAGTAGTATGTAGAGAGACATCGGTAGAGAGTAGTATGTAGAGAGACAACGGTAGAGAATAGTATGTAGAGAGACAACGGTAGAGAGTAGTATGTAGAGGGACAGCAGTAGAAAGACAACGGTAGAGAGTAGTATGTAGAGAGACATCGGTAGAGAGTAGTATGTAGAGAGACAACGGTAGAGAATAGTATGTAGAGAGACAACGGTAGAGTAGTAGTAGAGAGACAACGGTAGAGAGTAGTATGTAGAGGACAACAGTAGAGAGTAGTATGTAGAGAGACAACGGTAGAGAGTAGTATGTAGAGAGACAGCGGTAGAGAGTAGTATGTAGAGAGACAGCGGTAGAGAGTAGTATGTAGAGGGACGCCGGTAGAGAGTAGTATGTAGAGAGACAACGGTAGAGAGTAGTATGTAGAGGGACAACGGTAGAGAGTAGTATGAAGTATCTTCTCCTAATCTTAACTGTCCCGTTCTTGTGTCACATGTCAGTTAAACGTAAGCCCCGAACGAGAGCGTCAAAAAGTGACGCCAAGAGTCCCGACCAAGAGCATCTAGAGAAGACTTTTTGCATCAAAAACAAATGTCAAAGTCACTATATTTTAATAATTTGAATACCTGCATTACTTTGCATACTCCCTCTCAGGTCATTGAGCATTCCCTGCTAGCTAAGTACAACAGCGCCTGTGGTTGTCTTCCCACACCCCCGATGTCTGGAAACACATGGGCATCTGCGGACGGCGGCGAGGGGGTCGCACACAGGTTGCGAGGGACACATATTTCCAACGAATGTGCCATCTCCATAATTAGCTCCGATGCAACATTTGAAACATTATACACGGCAGGCGCTGACGGCAATCAAAACAGTTCATTTGTTGTCAATTATTCATGACTTTGAAGGTTCTGAAGGGTCGTTAATATGGAAATAAGCTTTGATGCTAACGAGGCTGTAGTGTCTGATTACAAATCATTTGAGTACAGAGCACCCCTTCTTTCCTTTTTCTTGTTTCTTTTGGGCTAATATTTTTCCTTTTTGTGTTGACTTTTCTGTCCCTTTCATTGCAATTTTTTTTTTCTTTTTTTCTTTTTTATGGAGCCTCTTCAAACAAAAACCATTTCTCTTCAAGGTTCTTTTATCCACTTTATTAAAAGTATTTGATGGAATTTTTTGATGTTCTGCTCAACTTCAAATGAAGTTTAACCAACCAAAACTAATAACTTAACTTCTGACTTTAACTTGTGACGGAGTATTTTAACAGTGTGGGATTAGTACTTTTACTTAAGTAAATTATCTGAATACTTCTGTCACCACTACATACCAGACCCCCCAATAGAGCGGCCACTGAAATTCGGCCACTGAAGTTCTCAACATTTGTTGTGTTCTGGTCAAAAACTCCGAAATAAGCAACACAAATTGTTGCAAAAGCTTCAAAACGTTTGGAAAAAGCAACAAAAACATTGAAAATGCGGCAAAAACGTTATTTGCAGAGCTAAAAATACACACGGGTTCCACCGAGGCAAGCAAAGATTAGAATTGCAATCTGCTGAAATAAATGCTCTTGTTTAACTGTCTACTGCGTCATGTAGATGTCCGCCGAGTCAATTCTCCAGCGTTTACGACATATTATACTGTGGCGTTTATCATATTTTTCTAACATGCAATGCATCTGTGTTGCCCCATAAGACATTTTCGTTTACCTTCTTTGAGCTGGAGGAGGGATCTATGAGGAGCTATGAGCGAGGATGGAGGAGGGATCTATGAGGAGCTATGGATGGAGGAGGGATCTATGAGGAGCTATGAGTGAGTATGGAGGAGGGATCTCTGAGGAGCTATGAGCGAGGATGGAGGAGGGATCTCTGAGGAGCTATGAGCGAGTATACAGGCAGCAGCCTTTTTAACTTTTGACACACTATACTATGCTTAATTTAATTTGCACGTCAACGTAAGTTTTTTCACACAGTAAGCAAATATTATGCGCCAATAAAGCAATTTTATTATTTATTATTTTCCGAAACAAGGTTGATTTCGCCGAGCTTTTGCAACACGAATAAAGACATGTTGAAAAAAGTCATGAGAAGTCATAGTAAAGTATGTTGATTAAAATGAATTAAAAAATCATAATATAGTACGTTGAAAAAAATCACAGTATAGTATGTCGAAAAAAGTAATAAAAACCCAAATAATGATTGGTCGAACACAAAGGCCACTGGGGCTAAGACTCGAGAAGAAATAAGCTACTTAAAAAGTAAGTAGTTACTTCTTCCAAAAAGTAACAAAATAAGTTACTCAGTTACAAAGTAACTAGTTACTTCAAAAAGTAACTATTGCATGTATTGTATCGAAAACCCTCCCAACTCTACCTCCGATCGGCTTACCGTGAAATTTGGACAACAAACCGGACCTGTCGGCCAACACGGACGCGCCGTATCGGAAAGGGCAGAGTCGGCTTTACTTCCTGACGAGGCCGCAGTCGTTCAATGTCTGCAGTAAGCTCCTCGGGATGTTTTACCAGTCAGTCATCAGTGCCAGCGTCCCGGTTTATGCCGCGGTGCGCCGGGGAGGCAGCATTAAGAAGAGACACTGCGTGCCGAACGGGCGCGTTAGGAAAGCCGGCTCTGTTGTCGGCATCGAGCTGGAGTCGCTCACAGCGACAAGAGAGGAACGGACCACGAGCAGGATGCCGGTGATCACGGACAATGACCGCCATCCACTACGCAGCACGTTATTTAAACAGAGGAGCATGTTGTTTCTATCACAAAGTCATAGTATAGTATGTTGTAAAAAGTCATAGTATAGTATGTCAAGAAAAATAATGGAAAAGTCCATAGTATAGTATGCTGTAACAGTCAGTATAGTATGTGTAAAAAAAGTTGGGAAAGTATGTTGAGAAAATATGTCGAAAAAGTCATTAAAAACCCAATGTATAGTATGTTTGAAAAAGTCATAGAAAGTCAGTTTAGGATTTGGAAAAAAAAGCCTGTAGAGTGGCTCTTTTTTAGACTGCTTTTATGACTTTTACAACATACAAAACTGAATTTTTGACTTTCCACGACTTTGTTGAAATTCCCACATCACACATTCAGTAGGCCGAGGTCCATTTAATTTGAAAGTCCAACAGTTGAAGCGAAAAGCTCAAATACGCTCTAAAGCGCGCGTGCGGGTATGAGATGGTAAAATATGTTGAAAAAAGGAATTGTATAGTATGTCGAAATAAGTCAGTATAGTATGTAAAGTATGTAGTGTAGTAGGTCAAAAAAATGATAGTATGTAAAAAAATTGATAATCATAGTATAGTATGTCGAAAAAAGTCATAGTATGTAAAAACAAATTGATAAAAAAGTCATAGTATGTCAAAACAAATCATAGTACAGTATGTAAAAAAAATATGTTGAAAAAGTTGTAGTATAGTATGTCAAACAAAAGTCAGCATACTGTGTAAAAAGAAATTGATGTCATCGTGTAGTAGGTCCAAAAAAAGTTATAAAAAGTCATAGTATAGTATGTGATAAAAAGTCATAGTGTAGTATGTCAAAAACAAATCACAGTAAAGTATGTAAAAAAAAAAGTAATATGTTGAAAAAGTCATAGTATAGTATGTCGAACAAAAGTCACAATGTCGAGAAAATCATAGTATAGTATATTGAAAAAATCATTAAAAGTCATAATCAAAGTCCCAGTTACAAAAAGGTCATAGTATAGTATGTCGAAATAATTCATAGTATGTAAAAACAAATTGATAAAAAAGTCATAGTATAGTTTTGTCGAACAAAAGTCACAATATGCCGAGAAAATCATAGTATAGTATGTTGAAAGTCATAAAGTAAAAAAAGTTAGAAAAAGGTCATAGTATAGTATGTCGAAAAATGTCACAGTATAATATGTCAAAAACAAAACAATAAATAGTACGTCGAAAAAAAGTCATACTATAGTATGTCGAAAAAGTCATAGTATGTAAAAACAAATTGATAAAAAAGTCATAGTATAGTATGTCAAAACAAATCATAGTATAGTATGTAAAAAAAAAATATGTTGAAAAGTTGTAGTATAGTATGTCAAACAAAAGTCAGCATAGTGTGTAAAAAGAAATTGATGTCATAGTGTAGTAGGTCAAAAAAAGTTATAAAAAGTCATAGTATAGTATGTGGAAAAAAGTCATAGTATGTAAAAACAAATTGATAAAAAGTCATAGTATAGTATGTCAAAAACGAATCACAGTAAAGTATGTAAAAAAAAAAGTCATATGTTGAAAAAGTCATAGTATAGTATGTCGAACAAAAGTCACAATATGTCGAAAATCATAGTATAGTATATTGAAAAAAATCATTAAAAGTCATAATCAAAGTCACAATTACAAAAAGGTCATAGTATAGTATGTCGAAATAATTCATAGTATGTAAAAACAAATTGATAAAAAAGTCATAGTATAGTTTTGTCGAACAAAATTCACAATATGTCGAGAAAATCATAGTATAGTATGTTGAAAAAAATCAAAAGTCATAATCAAAGTAAAAAAAGTTAGAAAAAGGTCATAGTATAGTATGTTGAAAAATGTCACAGTATAATATGTCAAAAACAAATCAAATAGTATGTTGAAAAAAGTCATATTTTAGTATGTTGAAAAAAGTCATTGTATGTAAAAACAAATTGATAATAAAGTCATAGTATACTATGTCAAAAACAAATTATAGTATGTCAAATTGAAAAAAAGTCAGCATAGTACAGTATGTAAAAAGAAATTGATAAAGATGTCATAGTGTAGTAGGTCAAAAAAAGTAGTAAAAAAATCATTAAAAGTCATAGTAAAATATGTTGAACAAAGTAATTGTATAGTATGTCGAAATAAGTCAGTATATGAAAAAAGTTGTAGTATAGAAAAATATAGTATGTAAAAAAATTGATAATCATTGTATAGTATGTCAAAAAATTCAGTATGTAAAAACAAATAGATAAAAAATCATAGTATAGTATGTCAAAAACGAATCATAGTATAGTATGTAATATAAATATGTTGAGAAAATCATAGTATAGTATGTTGAAAAAATCATTAAAAGTCACAAAAAGTCATAGTATAGTATGTCGAAATAATTCATAGTATGTAAAAACAAATTGATAAAAAAGTCATAGTATAGTATGTAAAGAAATGTGTTGAAAAAGTTGTAGTATAGTATGTCAAACAAAAGTCAGCATAGTATGTAAAAAGAAATTGATGTCATAGTGTAGTAGGTCCAAAAAAGTTATAAAAAGTCATAGTTTAGTATGTGGAAAAAAGTCACAGTATAATATGTCAAAAACAAATCATTGTATAGTATGTCAAAAAAGTAATATGTCTAACAAAAGTCAGCATAGAATGTAAAAAGAAATTGATAAAGATGTCATAGTGTAGTAGTTCAAAAAAAGTTAAAGTATTATGTTGAAAAAAATCATTAAGTCATAATAAATGTCCCAAAGGTTACAAAAAAGTCATAGTATGTCGAAAATTGTCACAGTATAATATGTCAAAAACAAATCATTGTATAGTATGTTGAAAAAAAGTCATACTATAGTATGTCAAAAAGTCATAGTATGTAAAAACAAATTGATAAAAAAAGTCATAGTATAGTATGTCAAAACAAATCATAGTATGTTAAAAAAAAAAACGTTGAAAAAGTTGTGGTATAGTATGTCGAACAAAAGTCAGCATAGTATGTAAAATGAAATTGATAAAGATGTCATAGTGTAGTAGGTCAAAAAAAGTTATAAAAAGTCATAGTATAGTATGTCGGACAAAAGTCACAATATGTCGAGAAAATCATAGTATAGTATGTTGAAAAAAATCATTAAAAGTCATAAAGTCCAAAAAGTTACAAAAAGGTCATTTATAGTAAGTTGAAAAATGTTACAGTATGTCATAAACAAATTATTGTATAGTATGTTGAAAAACATCATAATAAATGTCAAAAAAGGTCATAGTATAGTATGTTGAAAAAAATCATTAAAAGTCATAAGAAATGTCCCAAAGGTTACAAAAAAGTCATAGTATGTGGAAAATTGTCACAGTATAATATGTCAAAAACAAATGATTGTATAGTATGTGGAAAATATTCAGTAGGCCGACTCACAAACTGCGTTTAAGTTCAATTCAATTTTATTTATAGAATCAATTCATAACAAGAGTTATCTTGAGACACTTTACAGATAGAGACCACACTCCAGAATTTACAAGGACCCAACAGTTGTAGTAGTTTCCTCAAGAGCAAGCAACAGTGCGACAGCGGCGAGGAAAAACTTTTTTTTATGCAGAAAGGTTAGAATGAAGAGCAGCAATAACAGAAATATAAGAAATAGTAGTTCTTTGTAGCAGTTCATGGCATAGCGGGGCGCTGTGCGGCATTACAAGGCCCAGCAGGACGCAGCAGGGTTGAACATGCCATTACAGAATGCTTCAAATACGCTCTAAAACACGCATACGGGCGTTAGGGACGGCTCACAGTATACGCCGCTCGTTTGGAAAGCAGAGGGTCGAGAGTTCGATCCCGACCGCGTGGAATTTTAGGGTCTAAGTCAACGAAGTCCAAAGTAAGACTTTTAAGGTCTAACGGGTGAAGCGTAAAAACTCAAATCTGCGCTAAAGCATCTGAAAGCGAGTCAGGGTTGCGCGTTCAACGAGGCGCGCACACTTTGAACCTCTAACGAACTCGAAGTGAAAACCAAGATGTCAAAAACGCAGAGAGAACAGTCCAAAGGCACGAAGACGGGTCGGCTCAGAGGGATACCACGGTGGTCGGAAGTACGCAGGGTCGCGGGTTCAAACTTCACGTCGCGCGAAGACTTTTAAGTTCTAAATGAAAATCAAATTGACACGAGAACATCAAAAACACAGGGAGAAAGGAGGATTCAGCAGCAGACAGGTTGGCTCAGAGGGATGCCATGCTGGTTTGAAGATTACAAGATTGTAGGTTCTATTCTCATATGAGTAATGGATTTTTAAGTTATAAATTCCTATGAACTGAAGTGAAGAGGTTGTGAAAACCAACAGTTGGGACAACACAGTTTGCAGACAGGTTGGCTCAGAGGGATGCAATGCTGGTTGGAAAAACACAGGGTCGTGGGTTCAAACCTCACGGTGTCTGAGGACTTTTAAGTTCTATATTAAAAATAAAATAGACGTGAGAATGTCAAAACCACGTGGAGGAAAGCCAATAGTGTATCAGATGTAGCGTAGAGGTTGTTGGTGACTAACGGCACGGTGCAGGTGCAGGGTTCAATACCAGGTTATGTCTGGAGAGGATAGAGATGAGGTGGTGTGTGTGTGTGTGTGTGTGTGTGTGAGTGTGTGTGAGTGTGGAGAGTGTGGAGAGTGTGGAGTGGAGAGTGTGGAGAGTGTGGAGAGTGTGAGAGTGTGTGAGTGTGGAGAGTGTGGAGAGTGTGGTGAGTGTGTGAGAGTGTGGAGAGTGTGTGAGAGTGTGGAGAGTGTGAGGTGGAGAGTGTGGAGAGGAGAGTGTGGAGAGTGTGGAGAGGTGGAGAGTGTGGAGAGTGTGGAGAGTGTGGAGAGTGTGGAGAGTGTGGAGAGTGTGGAGAGTGTGGAGAGTGTGGAGAGTGTGGAGAGTGTGGAGAGTGTGGAGAGTGTGGAGAGTGTGGAGAGTGTGGAGAGTGTGGAGAGTGTGGAGAGTGTGGAGAGTGTGGAGAGTGTGGAGAGTGTGGAGAGTGTGGAGAGTGGGGAGAGTGTGGAGAGTGTGGAGAGTGTGGAGAGTGTGGAGAGGTGGAGAGTGTGGAGAGTGTGGAGAGTGTGGAGAGTGTGGAGAGTGTGGAGAGTGTGGAGAGTGTGAGAGTGGAGAGTGGAGAGTGTGGAGAGTGTGGAGAGTGTGGAGAGTGTGGAGAGTGTGGAGAGTGTGGAGAGGTGGAGAGTGGAGAGGAGAGGTGGAGAGGTGGAGAGTGTGGAGAGTGTGGAGAGGTGGAGTGAGGAGAGTGTGGAGAGTGTGGAGAGGTGGAGAGGTGGAGAGTGTGGAGAGTGTGGAGAGGTGGAGAGTGTGGAGAGGTGGAGAGTGTGGAGAGGTGGAGAGTGTGGAGAGTGTGGAGAGTGTGGAGAGTGTGGAGAGTGTGGAGGTGGAGAGTGGAGAGTGTGGAGAGTGGAGAGTGTGGAGAGTGTGGAGAGTGTGGAGAGTGTGGAGAGGTGGAGAGTGGAGAGTGTGGAGAGTGTGGAGAGTGTGGAGAGTGTGGAGAGTGGAGAGGTGGAGAGTGTGGAGAGTGTGGAGAGTGTGGAGAGTGTGGAGAGTGGAGAGTGTGGAGAGGTGGAGAGGTGGAGAGTGGAGAGTGTGGAGAGTGGAGAGTGTGGAGAGTGTGGAGAGTGTGGAGAGTGGAGAGTGTGGAGAGTGTGGAGAGGTGGAGAGTGTGGAGAGTGTGGAGAGTGTGGAGAGTGTGAGAGGTGGAGAGTGTGGAGAGTGTGGAGAGTGGGAGAGTGTGGAGAGTGTGGAGAGTGGAGAGTGTGGAGAG